>JAFBJY010001291.1:0-43797 GCA_016801885.1 Toxotes chatareus | reverse complement strand
TTGAAATTATTATACTGTACCTCTAGATAAACTCAAAGTACAGGAACTCTCTTCAGGGTACTGAAGATTAAAATTATGAAAGCTGAAAAAGCGAAAAGCAACCCGTTCTAACATGTTCCCTGTGTAGTCCCATCACCACTATATTACTCTTGCTGGGTTGAGATCACAAGCTCAAACATCTGGTCAACAACCGCTTATACCATATCTTTTCTGTCCCCTGGTGATGGTCTCGTGTGATTTGACAATGTTTCTTCGAATTGTTATGCTGGCATCTCATGTTTCCATCATTGATCTGAAAGTCGCCTTATACTATGGCCTCGCCAGCATGTGGAGATGAAGGCAAAGAGGGCTTGAAACTTGTTGCTGAAATCCCAAGGATTGGGGGATCAGGAGTACATGTCCAGAGAGGTGAAGCAGGGACAGCTGTAATTCCCATTTCAACTACTGGAAGTGCTGGAAATGAGAGTACAACAAATATCAATAAGTAAATGGAAAGCTACGACAATATACCGCTGAAAAAGTAGAATTAATTAATGTGCATTTGCAGCTTCTTCATTCTTAAGGCTATTCCTAAAGTGCTTGCGGAACTGAATTGGTCGTAGTTATCTCACCAGATCATTTCTCTTGAAGAAAAATACATGTCTGCTTTACTTTCATCACTCAAGCTCTTTCCAACACCTCTGAGGAGGGATATGAGAGTTTGAGCAGCCAGAATCGGAAGTAGATATGTTGAAGATTACTTCCTTTATGTCTTCACGATTCGCCATTCTTTTAACACAGGAGAGAGTGACAGACAAATTGATTACAACAATGTGCCAGTCTTCAATTAATGGAGCTTGATTTATTATAACAGCCAGGGACCCTAAGAGTGCCACCACTAAAACAACAATTCTCATCTTAGGTCGTTTCATAGTTGCACTACTATTCTATATTCTATTGTACTTCTATTAGAATTGGCTGCTAAGTGCATTCCAAAAAAATTATGAAAGTACAGTCATATTAAATAAATGGCAACTTTGTAGTAAATTCTGGAATATGTTCAAAAGAATAATTTAGTCGATTCTCCAACAAAATGTTCAACCAAATTATACACCCTTAAACCTATTTTTTCCTACTTAACTAAAAAAGTTATTTCACCTCAACAGCCCTGGTCCAGAGATTGAGTGTCTCTGTCTTTCTCATCACTTGCTTTATTTTATACTGCCTCTGAAAAAGAATGGTGAAGATAAATTAGCATTGCGGTCAAACACTTCATAAGCTGGAAGAGGATAATAGTCAAGTAAATCATCATGCTTGATGCAAACATAATGCTCTTGGGCTTTGGGCCTAGCCTCACGTAGATTCCCATGTCTCTCAACTTTACACATAGGTGTAAGTTTCTGTCTACAAAGTGCACACACACTCATGGCAAATAATGACTAGGTTTATTTTCTCCAGCATAAAGTTCTTCATCATCTGTTCCAAGCAAAACAAACATTCTTTGCATAAAAGAGTACCTTTTAACTGCTGACACTGTTACAAGCTTCTTGGCAGACTGTGATCTTAACTGCAGAACTGGCAACAGATGACCTGATCTTGTCATTGTAATCTATTTACATAAAACTCTGTGCCCTGTCTCAACTCTGTATAGGTGCAGGAAAAAGGTTGCCTGCACTCAAACACATGCTTGCAGAAGTTGGGTGTCTCTCTGCCATGGTCTTTGCAAATACTTTTACTGAAGTTATGTAATTTTCTGACACATTTAGCTTGAAAATGTGTGTTTGCTTTCAAATCTGAGAGTCCACAGAAATTAATAAGTGGGCCAAATTGTATGATCAGCTCTGGATAGTGGCACAAATAATGGTGCTTAGGCAAACCCAGGGAATGACCAGGAAGAGCTTCTTCCTTAATGGAATATGTATTCTTTCAATGATGACTTTCAGATAGGCTGAGCTTGGCCTGCAGTAATGGCTAGTGCATAGACAAGCTCCACTATGGCTCTCCTCAACTATTGCAAAACAAGCTGCCAAATGATCATTGTTACTGGGCGATCTCTTAATCCTGTCTCCCACTGAAGAGTAGCAATCGGAGCAGGCACCAGTTTTGAACTGCATACCACTTAATCTCTCTCACTTCCAGGAGGACATCTGCTGGTTTGTCAAAGCCATCACTTCCTTAGCACTTGAACTTGATTCTTGCACCGATTTAATTGCAGGTAAGTGAAATGCTTATCCTTGACCTAAATGCTGATGATGAACAATGCAAGGTCATAAGAGACAATGCCCTCAAATAAGTCATGGCCTAAACATGGTGGGAAGGCCGAGGCTGACAGACATGGAAATGAGCCCATACATAAAGGAGAGTCATACTTTATGCCACATACTGGAGTCAGTGACAGTAGTTGTTAGATGTTGCCAGAAGTGACTTTGGTAAGATTGGGCTGTTCTGGGGGAATCCACATAAGAGGGGTTCATTTCAAAAATGTGGCTCTATTCTACCTCACAGTAGCGATAGAAATTATCCTACCCGGCTGAAATTTTCTAAAAAGCCACCAATAGAATGGGATCCCAGAGTTATCTCCAAGAGAATGGCAACCAATGTACCTTTTATAGCAGTACCATCACTTGTCACGACATTTCTCCTCAAGGACTTTAAGGTCCTTGATAAGTGGTTCCAAAACTTTGCTCATCCCAAAGTACTTGAAGTCCTGCTCCCTACATAGGAGGACAAGTTGCATTGATTTAAACTGGATCTGTTGTGAGGCAAAATGTCAGTCAGAGTTGAGTATACAGCCAGCACTTTGTGTTTTTTTCTCCCAGAGCCAAGCCGGATTGACCAACTTCAAATGCATCTTGGTACAGTATCACACTCGATCGAGAGACGGCTCAGTTTTTCAACAGAAGATTACTTTTAACTACCTCTCCATCCCTAACATCCTGATAGACATTAACCGTGGAGGTTTGCATATGCGTTAAGTTGCATACTGTTCTTGCACAGACTCATTTGTAAATAGGGCAGCCAATGTCTCCTGTACCGGTACATATTGAGCAAAAAACATTTCTTACCATTTCATCGCTTCCCAAGAATCACGCAAACAGGCCTCAACATAGTGGAAAGTCTTTTTTAAAAGCATTCTCCTCTTAAAATCTGTGCTCAAAACTCCTTTGTTATAGAGCTTAAGTAGATCCCCTTGTTAATTTCATCAATAATGTTGCTTATTGTGGACTCAGGAATTTCAAGAACCTTCAATTTTTCTCTAAGAATGTTAAAGATGTGTGAAAGGCCAATTTCATGAGCATTTGAAAGTCCTCAATGATCGCTTGAATAGTGCTTGCTGGTAACAATAACTTGGCTCTGTAATTTCAAGTAGAGAAGTGTTAGACTGTGTAGGAATAGGCTTCATCAACAGCAAAAGAAATGTCTTGTTCATTTTGTTCATCAGAAACCTCTGAACATGAGGGCCCCGGCTCAGGCTCAGGCTCTGTGGGAACAGACTTGTGTAGAATCAAATCAGTTAGATCCTCTACTTGTCTGCCTCTTCATGCTTCCTGGAAATGTGCGAAGTCAAAACTAGATGAAACTGTGAAGCTGCAGTCACAGCCTCTGAATGGACATTTGATTTCCAATCCCTCTTTGTGTGTGTCTTCAAATGCTGTATAAGAGAGGTTACAGTATCACACTTGAATGCACAAGGGTGAGCCACACACTTTAAGACTGTGTCCACTTTTTTGCATGGCAATCTAACTGATTTGTGCTCTCTATACATATGCGCTTGTAGAACAGGAGTTTGAGGTACATTTGTGTGCAGTCAGGCGGCACCACACTTATAGCGATTAATTGTGAGGTTACTGTGCAGCTTTTATGTGCTTAATAAAGTGACTAACGTTATCAGATTACATAAACACACCCACTAAATTTCTACAGTGAACATTATTCTCAATCAACAAAATACAGGCAATTAAAATAACTTGCTATGTAAAGAGGAAAATGTACCGCTGCCTATGCAAATGTCAAAGAATTGAAAACAGGGACGCATACATACGCTCAAAGTTTGGACCGAAGCTTTTCAATAGATTTTCGCTATTGCACTACGTTTAATGCAATCTGATTTGGCTGAAAAACAACGCAAAGGCAAGAAAATGCGGAAAAAACAACACACTTTATTTTAGCCACGTGCCTTCCACTGAGAATTTTACACATGAGAGAGAAACGCCAGTTGCAAAGTTCTAACAGTGCTAAACCAACTATCTAACTTATTAACGCTATCGCAGCATAGCCTCAAATCAAAATATGAGCAAATATTCATTCTACCGCGACACAACACGCCCTTAGCTCACACAAACAGTTATCAAAACCAATCTCAGACGGGTATAGTATGAAACCCAAGAGCAGTGGGCTGTAAACAGGCAATGAACTGATGATCAGTTAATAGGTTTATTAACTGGCACACACAAAAACAGTTCTAAGGGCTGGGCAGAAGGCTTGGTGAGGCAGGCAAACGTTCAGTAACAAGGAGGCAGGCAGAACTATCAAGGACAGTCCCAGAGAGAGACAGGCTGAGCTCGTGGTCAAACAGAAGGCAGAGGTAATTTACCGGGTCCAGGCAAAACAGGCAGGTCAGATCAGGCAGGGTCGTACTGGAAGACAGGCAGGTAAACGCTGGAAAGTCTTGCATTGCAGAGAACAATCTGGCACTGAGTGAGTGTGGAGGCTGGAGAATATATACTGGTAGGTGAGCTGATTGGTGAGTGAGAGCAGTGTGTGATTAGTGGTGAGAGCAGGTGTTATTGATCAGTGACTGAGAGGAATTAGTGATCGTGGGTGTGGTGTGAGCAGGCTGTGAAAATACTGAGTCCATGGGCTGGAGCAGAGTGTGAGCAGGCAGTGGAAAGTATCATCCATGGCTGGAGCAGAGTGTGACAACTGAACTAGTTCTGTGTGTGTGGTTTTCCACCTCTGTGAGGTAGGTACACGGTGTGACTAGAAATAAATGGTCAGAATAACAATGAACAGGACAATCATCACGACAACACTCAAATGTCAATATGAGCCAATGCAAAGGAAAAGAGGAAATTACCTCTCTGTGCGGTTTCCTCTTGTTCTCCCGGTGGTAGTATTGATCAATTAGATCTCATTTGAAAGCCTTGTTCTAGCTTTTTCTGCCCAACCTAGAAACATTATAGCCAGTTCAGTTTGTTAGCCCCTCCTGGGCCGTAACGCTTTGGAGTTTCAGTTCGAATTCTCAAAGTTTTTATCAAGTTCAGTTCTCAGTACAGATGAAACTATTATTGTAAGTGATTTCCAATATTCATGTGGATGTGTTAAATAATGATTGCCTTGTAATTGGGTCGGTCTTCATTATTAGACTTAGCGTTTCTCTCAGCGTAAATAAACCAATTCATCATCTTAACTTACACCCTAAAACCATGTTCTGTCATATGACATTGAGATCGATTACTGAACAATCTTCCCACAGAATCCGCCTTATCAGATCACTGTTTAGTTGCATTTAAACTGTATTATTGACTACACCATTAAACAAAATGTCTTTACTAGACGTCTGATGGAGCTGTAGCAATTTACGAAGTGATTCCATCAGTACTTAACTCAGTGTCATGACTCAATTTAACAGAAGACTCCTGTGCTGGGACTTCTAGTCCCTCTCAAACTGACCATCATGTCAACAAAGTTGCTGACTCAATGTGAATGACACTTAATTTCTATTGCTCCTTTTAAAGAAAGACGACAGAAACAGAATGGTTCTGTGGCTTCTAGCTTCACAAGCCTCACAAATCAAAGCAAACAACATGAAAAACTTGAAAGGATTTGATGCCCACCAAATTGAAGAACTTGCTTTGGCCTGGCAAGATAGGATTCTAAAGTGTCACAGAAGTCCCTCTGTAATGCTAGAGCAGCCTGTCACTTTCATTAATAGGCAATAAAACAACCCCAGGTTTCCTCTTCAGCTCTGTAGCCGGGCTTGACAGAGTCATGCCTCGATTGATCCCATGCTGGATTCCCTATAGCTCTCAGCAGTAACGCATTTCATGGGCTTCTTTTTAATAGGCAAGGCAAGGTTGATTTTATATAGCACCATGTAATTCATATAGTGCTTTGCTAGATTACATTAAAATCATAGAATAAAAGCAATAATAGAATAAAAGAAATACACAAAATTTGGAGCAGAAAAAAGAAAAACAGTAAAATAATTAGAGAGTGTGTTAAGACAATTCTAAGAATGTTTGTGCAACAAGTGTGTTTCAGGTCAATTCTAACAACTGAGTGCTTCTGGGCTGACTCAGGTGGTTCTTAGGTTTATTCCACAAGGAGGGGCAGAATAACTGAATCCTGCTTCACTTTGTTTAGTCGTGACCCCAGGGAACACACAGTAGGCCTGTCCCTGATGATCTAAGGGGTCTGATGTCACAAGGAACCAATAAGTCCATAAAATATTTTTGTCCAAGACCATTCATAGTGCTTTGTAGACCAAGAGTAGAATTTTAAACTGTAATCCGACTCACAGGGAAGCCAGTGTAGTGATTTGAGGATGTGTAATGTGGTCCATTTTCTGGTGTTTGTTGGGACTCTGGCAGAATTTTGGACCAGCTGCACCGTCTGATAGATCATTTGTTTAGACCTGTTAGGCTATTACAGTAATCTAGCCTACTGAAATGAATAAAGGCGGATAAGTTTTTCTGGCCTTGTTTGATAGAAACCCTTGATCCTAGCAATGTTTTTCAGGGTGGTAATAGGCAGACTTGGTGGGGATAGCTTTTCTTTATATACAGAAATCTTGAAATTTGTCAAGAATACACCAGATTTCTGGCTTGATTGTAACCTCAGTGACACATGGAGTCAAGGTGAGCACTGATCTTGACCTTCATTTTGGAGCCAAAAAACAATCAATTCTGTCTTTATCTGTATTGAGCTGGAGAAAATTCTGGCACATCCACTCATTGATTTGCTGAATACACTGTTTTGTGAATGTAGGGACTGTAGTTGTGTGGTGGACACTGAAACATAAAGTTGTGTGTCAGCTCACAGGTGTGGTGTAAGAGATACCTCGATGTTCGATGATCTGTTTGGCAAGTGGCATGTAGATATTGAACAGAAGTGGTCCAAGAATGGACCCCTGAGGAACCCTCAGATAGCAATCTTAGTTCGTCAGACTCATAGTTACCTATTGAGACTCAGGGTAACTCCCTACCATGTAAAGTGCAAGATTTGAGCCAACCCAGCACTGTGCCAGTAGTCCCACCCAGCTTCCAGTCTGTCACAGCATACTGTGATCAATCTGTGTCAGAATGCAGCACTATGTCCAGTACTAAGACAGAGACTCGATGCATCATTATTCAGATGTATGTCATTTAACACTTTCATAAGTGCTGTCTCAGTGCTGTGGATGTGCTCGAAAACCAGATCGAATTCATTAAAAGATTGTTTTGCACCAAAAATGCATGAATTTGTTGAAAAGCAGCCCTTTCAATGATCTTTCCCAGTGCTGTGCTGTTAGATATTGGCCTGTAGTTGTTTATAGCTGAAGCACCAGATTGATTTTTAAGAAGAGGTTTAACCGCAGTTTTCAGGGCTTGGGAAACCGTTTGACTCAAACGACTTGTTTTACTATCTGCAACACATCTGAAGTTATGCAGTTAAAACATTTTTGATAAATTTTGTTGGTAGATCATCGAAAGTGAGATTTAGTTGTTTGACGCATTTCTGTAAGTGCCGTATTATCTAGCAGGTTAAAATGTATACAACTGGTGGATAGGTAACAAGCAAAAGTGACATCATCATTTTACCTGAGCTGAACTACAAACTGTCTTATTTTTGATATTTTGTCTCTGAAAACAAAAAAGCCGCCAGATGATTTTTTGGAGAGCAGTTCAGGTGGGACTGATACTCCTTGGTTTGTCAGTCTGTTCATAATAGAAGACAACGTGAGCATTGTTAATGTTTATCAATAATGTCAGAAAAAGGGATTGTCTTGCCACTTTCAGTCTTTTTTGGTTGTAGCCTCTTTGTAGATATCATAATGAACCTGGAGTTCGCCATTCATGCCTCTGCCTGCCTGCAGATTCTTTTTGAGCTTTAACCAGTGCATTTCCAAGGTGACTTTTCCTTCCTTGATAGAAATCCTTGGTCTTGAACAGGGCAATTGAATCGATAGTTTTAACTTTGGAACAGTTCATTTATAAGGTCGTCAGCAGGAGCTGTGGGACAGGTTGGTGATGGTACAAATGCCTGGGTGAATGCTGCAGGTGTTATCATTAATACAGCCGCTTTCTGATCACCTTTTCTTCAGCCTGTTATGATTAGCAGGTGACAAGCCAAAAGAAACACAGTAGTGATCAGAAGAGCAACATCAGTCACCACAACCTCAGAAATAGCTGAGACCTTTGGAAATACCTAGGATCCACATATGTCCTTGTTGGTGTGTTGGATCTGTTACATGTTGCAAAACCGGGTTGTCCAGATGTTGAAGACTTCTCTTTAGCACTTCCATCTTTAGGATTGTCAACATGAATATTAAAGTCACCCACTGCAATAACACAATTCCAAGTCAATGCATACATGAAAAGTAGTTTACAAACTCATCAACAAACATTGCGTTGTACTCTTTGGGGTTTTTAGGATGGTTGGCCAATATTGCTTATAGGAGGATTTTACGTAAGAGCAACATATTTAAAAGAGTCAAACTTTCCATAGGATGTCTTCTTGCATTGGAGGCTATCATTGAACAAAAAGGCGTACTCCTCCTTTCTTGTGCAGTCTAGCTTCACTCACAAAAACTAGTTAGGAGGAGCTTGACTGAGCAAGAACTGCTGCACTGTTATCTTGCCCCAGCCATGTTTCGTTAAAAACATAAATCATACAGTTTTGAACAAAATCTAATTAAGAATGATTTGCTTCCAGGATCTGATATTTAAAAGAGCTAAGTTTAGTTTACTAAAACCCATGTCCTGTCCATATTCTGGGACAGACTGCTGTGGCTGACATGGAATAGGTTTTAGGTTTGCTGATGTATTTCTTAAAAATTGACGTGCTTTTCTTTTTTTGTTGATCAAAATCGCACCCCTTTGTGTCCTGGCTTTCCTTTGGAGGTGGTGTCCGGGGATGCTGGTTGGGTTGCGTGTTGATGATAGTAGCACCCTGATCTGACTCAGGTTGGGGTTAGGGGAATCCATTTTATCCCAGACTTCACCAAACTCTCCATGTGACTTGGAAAACCGAAGGGTGAAGCTGGGGAGACATGGTTGGGGATTCGGAGGAGGATGCAGCTGAGGGGGGAACAGGTCAGAGGACGATTTTGGGATGGGAGAGAGAGATCCATGTGGAGGGCCAGTGAAGGAAGTCCTGTTGTTGTCACCCCTGTGCTTTTGCTCTCTGCGTGGGGAGCCAGGGGTAGGGGCGGTTGGTTCTCCTTGGGTGATGTTCACTTGCATTTGAGCTTTAGGGCTGACCCTGAGAGAGGTCATACTTGGTGCCTCAGTGAGAAGAAAATTATCTGTTAGGTCACCTCAGTCCACGCCCATCTGTAGATGAGGGCCCTTTTGAAGAGGTCGCCACGCCCCAAAAACAGGGTTGAAGTTGTCAATAAAGTTCATTCCTCGTCTCACAGGCTTTGGCCAGCCTTGTAGATCTGTGCAAGCAGGCGACTGAATTATTTATCCTTCTATCGAGCCTGGGAGCGGCCCGCTGATGAAAATTGTCCATCTGATTTATTGACCATTCTCTAATGGAAAGCACAGAGAAGTCTTTAGAACTGATTCACTTCTCTTGTATCAACTGCACCCACATGCAAATGACATGTTTGACTCCCTTGGATGGTTTGATATGACCTGGGAGAAGTCCAGCAATGTCAGTGACCATGGCACTGGGATAACTGTATGTGTGGATTCTTTTCATTCCCACGCCACTGGATAGCACTGTCTTCAAGAAGCAAGATATTCTGTCTCTTTCACTTCTTGGCATAGAGAGAGACATTGTCTCTGTATGCCCGATATCTCTTCTTCCCTTCATGTATATTCCTCTCTGGAGATTTTTTTTATTTTATTTCACATTTTAATTACAGCAGTGTTTACTGGGAGTTCAAGCTTCATTCAGCTCAGACAGTGGTTGATATTTGTTTGAGCTGTATGTCCGTGATGCAGCATATACTCCAGTGTGATCAGCATTTCATTTTCTTTCTGTCAAGCTATTACACTCTAGTCTTTGCCAGACGGCATCAGTCTGTTCAGGTCCTGCTTTCACAAGTTTTGGAAAGGACATAGTGTCGCCCAAGTTTAGCCTATCAGAGGCAGGCGGTCGCACTAACACTGCTTTTGTGGACAAAAATTTAGCCTTCTTACCACCAGGTGTGATCGAGTCCCATGAAGTCCCTTTTCAGCTTCCAGAGCAAAGATCTTTGCTTAAGATGTTTCCAGTTTTGCTTAAGTGATGGTTAAAGTTGTGTACACCAGACATTTCTCAACCCAGCTGAGGAATAGACAAAACTGTTGTAGCTGGTCCTTTTGGTTGTTGAGAAGTTAAACCAAGTATCCAGTAGTGTTAAAATCAAGTATCCAGTAGTTAAAATCTTGAGTGCAGTTAAAAGAATGTCATAAAATTGAATTGTGAGAAAAAAGCAAGTAAAAAGAAGTAAGAAAAGCTGGTGAGCGGAGCAGCAGAAAAGCCGCCTGCACTCTTCTGTAGCCAAGGTTAGCCAAAATTCTGACTATCAGAGACAAATTGATCACCCCTGTCCTCACTAGCACTGATTTTCTTATGACAGAACCTCAGAAGTAGTAGTAAAACCCCATATATATTTTCAGAGTTTTCTCTCCATTGATCTTCACAAATCAATTTAAGGATTTCTTCATCTAAAACCATCAACCTGTCTTTAGACCGATTCACCAGGCTCCTAAGGAAATTTCACTAATCAGCACCTCTTCATTGGATAGATAAATTCCTCCCATTAACAGGTTATGTACCACAGCACTGTAAAGTAGCTGTAATTAAATCACTTCTAAAAAGCCAGTAACACTTTAATCTAACCTTATAAGACATTTATGTAAGCCAATAGATATTAGTAGATTAACTAATAGAAAGGACCAATCAAGAACTAAAACACTTATATACATTTGTAAATGATTATTAAACACTTTATTACTTAAGTTACAAGACATTATAAACTATTAGTGGATATTGAACTAATCATGAATAAACCATTTATATACATTTGTAAATGAAGTGATAAGATTCTTAAACTAGTTTAGTGCGTGTCTTTGATGCCAATTAATGTTCCAGTCTCTTGTAGGATGTGGATGGACAAATGGTATCAAATGCAGCAATTAAGATCTAACAAGACAAGTACAGAGATTAGTTCTTTGTCTGATGCACTTAGTTTTGTGCATCACCAGTAATTTTACTAATAAGGTTGATCATATTGAAAAATTAGTTGATGATGAATAAATCATGTACAAACAATGGTGGCACAGCATTTTTAATAATGTCTAACTCATATAAATGTTGTACAATCCTTATTATAAATTTGTTTTATAATCAATATGTATATAAATGGTTTATTCATATCTACTAATATCTACTAATAGTTTATAACGTCTATAACTTAAGTAATAAGCATTTAATAATTTACAAATGTATATAAATGTTCAGTTCTACTAATATCTACTAATAGCTTATAACTGTCTTATAAGGGTTCGATATTCAAAATGTTACCAAAAAGCTCATATGGTGTTTTTAGCTAACTACATACCTCTATATTCAACCTTTCCCTATTCGTTATTTGTAACTTTCATAGCATTAGTAAACGCATTTGACCTACTAAGTGCATCAGACAAAGGACTAGTCTTGTATTTCTGTTAGATCTTAGCTGCATTTGATACCATTGTCCATCACATCCTACTACAGAGACTGGAAACATTTAATTGGAATCAGCGATGTACTCGTTTTGTTTAGGTCTTACCAATGAGATCGACGGAATAACTTCTTATATTTGGTAACAGCATTATCAGACAAATATTCACAGTAGTTAATTTTTTCCAGATGCTGTGCAGTTCATTATTGTAAATTCAAGTTCTGAGGGGAATACTGTCAACATTCATTTATGCCTTATGTCAGTAAAAGATCAAGGGTGGATAAAACAGTGAGTTGGTTTTGTTAACATTTTGTAAGAAGCTGCTGACTCTAATACTGAATTGAATGCAGTCTTAAGGCTATCATTGTGGTCACCTACTATAATTGCTTATCCGCATTCAAGTACCAAATCAGATAAAATTGCGAATTCAGACAAAAAACTCAGAGTAAGGCAGGTGACCTATACACCACAGCAAATAGGGACTGGTTTTTCTGTCTTCCAGTTTGATGGAGGTTGAGGATAAGGCTTTCAAAATGTACTATAAGTTACCAACCTTACGCACTTAGGCAAACAGCTTTAAATATGATTCAACGTCATTCGTCGCTGGAGTCTCAATCAAATTTCACAAAATGGAGCTGCCAATAACCAGTGTTTTTCCTCAGCGGGTGTGCTTCATTGATTGGGGAAAGTCTGTTTAGCCGTGAAGTGGGTTGGTTATGAACTCACGGGCCGTTGTCCTTCGATCGCCACCAGCCGCCTGGCTTCCCCTGCTGCTCAGGAGCTGCTGGGGAACAGCTAACAGGAGCTACAGGTAGACGCAGCACAGTTACCAGGCTGGTCCACACCACCATAGGGACTGATTACATGAGCTACGGGTGCAGAGTAGCAGGGCCTTCATTTTCAGCTCACCAATGCTATAAAAATAGTACATTTATTACATATACTATTATCGCTAAGGAGGCAGAGGGTGCACCAAACATCTCACAATAATTTAGCAGGGAAAAGGAGAGGCAGTGGGGAGAGAGGAAGCTTGCTACAAAAGCTAAGCTAGTGGACCAGAGATAGAGCGTATTAGATTTGAATGGTAAGTTAACCAGAGGATACCATGCTAAATAGATGTTTAACTAAAGCAATATATGTGCAAGAATTCAGAAATTCAACCATGAAAAACTTTATGTTGATTGATAAGCTAATATACCTAAAACACTTGTGGATCATCATAATGTCAGCTTCAACACACATCATCCAAATGTCACCACAACATTCATACAACTATTAATGTCAATACAAATTATGCTGACTTCAGTCAAGTCTGGAATTAGAAGATAAAGATCAAATCAGACATGATGAACTAAACTGACTTTGATTCACTACTGAAATGGATCAAACTTCAAATGTTCAGTCCTGATCCAGGAAAAAATGCCTTGCTTGGTCCTGTCTCTATCCTGCAGATCCTACTTCAGAACCACAACTAAACACATTCAACTGAACAACAACTGAACTATTTGATCCCAAATTACTGATGGATTTAATGGAAAACTTTGGAAAATGCCCAGCAAAGTCACATACATACATACAATTTAACACTCACTTCACTACTACTACTACTTACTACTAATAATAATAATAATAATATATTTATTTGCTGGTGTCTTCCAAACACCCAGCAACACATTTACGTATAATAATATAACAAGATTTGCAGTTAATGGACTAAACGTGTCAAACCAACAGTGTGGTCCTTTAAGCATTTTCTCCTTAACACATTTAACAAGTCAATTCAACTCAATGAGAAAGACCAATTTACACACTTGTGTAAAGATCAAACACGCACACACCAAGAACTGGCATTAGTCCTGACACTTCTGATTGAAATAAACTTCAAAGGAAAGAAGAGTTTTCCTCAGCAAGTGTTTTACAATTTATTAGCAAATATTAGTTGTGAGGATCTTCTTGTATATTACAGTATTTTCATACCTTCATTTAGAAACAGTTCGTTGACTGTGACAAATACGCAGTGTGAGTTCTAAAGGTTTCATTAGTCAACAGACATTATTCATGATAACTGATCTGGTGGTTTCTAGTCTTTGGAAGGAGTTCTTGAGATTAATCAATATTTTTATCCAGTTTTAAACCACTTTTTAGCCTCAGGTTTAGACTCTGTGGTTTTAATAAATCTGTTTAAATTAGGGTCAAAAGATTTTGGTCAGCTGCTTTTTCATTTTCAAACTTGCTTACTATATGAGTGCCTTTATTCAACATGTTATACAGCCTACCTATTACAAAGGCCACATTTTAGATCTTATAGTATTACCCACTGCCTGTCTACAATATTTCTTCAGTTGTGATTCAGCTTCATCTGATCACTTCTGTGCCTTTTACTGTTCCCAATTGATAACTGACAACTGGAACAACCCCAGGCCCCTCTCAAGCATGCATCATCTAATTAACTTGCTTTATGAAGTGCTTTACAGTCTGTCTAACAACTTCAAATGTGAAGACTTGGGAGTCCACTTCAAAAAAATAATAATAATAATAAAAATCAGATGAAAATTATCTCAGTGTAAGCACACATTCAATCACCATGGAGAACCTTTGTATGAAGAGACACTGGAGAAATTCATCCTGTTGATGCTGAGATGTTTGGTAAAGTTATTTCAATAAAACTATCAACCTGCCCCTTTTTGAAATATATACCAATTTGTCTTTCGGACCACCTATATTACTGAGACTGTACTAATAAGATTGTAAATGACCTCAGGGTATATTATGGATATGAAACAGACTTACATCCTCCGGCCTCTCTCTGGTACTGCTATATTTATATGTTCAATAATTTTATATAAGTCTTATCTATTGACAGAGAATTTTATGTTAGCATGGGCAAGGTTCTCCTAAAAGCTATAAATTAAATTGCTGTGGTGATCCCAAGGTTCAATTTTAGGTCCTACACTTTATAACCTTTTAGATGCTGCCACTTGAAATGTCATCAGAGGCACTGCATCAGCGTCCATAGCTATGCTGATGATACACAGATTTACATTGCTGTGTCTCCGATGACCCAGGGGCAATCCAGGCTCTTTTTAACTGTGGTATTTAGATATCAAGTTATGGATGACAGAAATTTTCTACAACTCAATCAGGACAAACAAATTTCACAATAAACACCTGTAAACAACAAGTGGAAAACTCATGAATCGGTTTCTTGACTCAGATCCTGCTTTGAGCCTCACATTAAAAATGTACTAAGACTGCTTTTTATCATCTGAAGAATGATTGCCAGAGTGCAACCATTTCTCTCTCTTGCCAATGGAGACATTGCAGAATCTTTCACCTGCAGAATTGCTTCCAGCTTTCATCTCCCCTCAAGAAGAACATATATATATCTTCAGCTACAGGTGCCTAAAAATTCAAAGAGCATGTGTACTGACAAAGACCAGACAGAGAGCACACATTACACTGATTTAAAGTCTCTGCACTGGCTTTCTTGTCTGCTTCAGAACTGATTTAAGATTCTTTTATTGGTTTATAAAGCTCTTAATGGTCTTTGGTTCAACCTATTTATCACAGTTGTTTTAACCTATGAGCCTCTAGAAATTCCTCTCTGGTTTTCGGTAGTGGCCTTTAATTAAACCTGAAGTCAGAACAAAACCTATGGAGAAGACCCACACCAATGCTGTGTACAAGAAGGGATGAGCAGACTCTATTTTCTGAGGAAGCCTAGATCTTTTCAGTGTGAGCAGCAAGATGCTGAGATCTTCTGCCAGTCTGTTGTTGCCATCTACTGTGCTGTGGTCTCAAGTTGAGGAGCAACATTAGTGCCAGAGATGGCAGGATGAATGCTTATCCATAAGGCCAGCAGTATCACTGGTCAGACATGATTGCTTTCAGCCACAGTGAGGAACAGGAGGTCACTGAACAAAAGCTCATCATGGACAACACCCCACAGCACACTGCAGAGACAGAGAGCCTGCTTTTCATCAGAACCTTATTCAGCTTCGCTGTAGGAAGGAAACGGTTCAGGAATTCATTCTACCAGCTCACCTTCTGTGTGACAGATGAACACTTCAGCAACTGT
Organism: Toxotes chatareus; assembly: GCA_016801885.1. Lineage (NCBI taxonomy): Eukaryota > Metazoa > Chordata > Actinopteri > Toxotidae > Toxotes > Toxotes chatareus. Next base: position 27,880 of record JAFBJY010001291.1, on the reverse strand, counting down.
GAGTTCACTGTTACAACTATTACAACTATACACTGCTGCTCAACTGGTACATATCACCATTAGGAGAACCATGGCTCTAACTATTTATCTATTATAAATGTACATACTGCACACCTGATAGTTATATTTCTACAAATATGGTATATATTGTTATAATATATTATTCCCTCCTGCTTTTTTTATTTGCTTGTTTTATTTGTCTATTTTATTTTATTTTTTTATTTTATCTATTCATCTATCTATTCATTCATTCTATCTACCTATCTATCTATTAATCTACTTTTACTGAGTTTTGATTGTTTGTTACACATTTTGAACCATTTTATTACTCTTTTTTTATTTATTTATTTATTTATTTAGTTTTCTCAGATTTCTTTTTAACATTTTTTCTGATCATTTTTCAAACTTCACTTTGATTTCTTTATTATTCACTTCATTCTATTATCACTTTTGATTGTCTTGTTATTTATGTATTTTATTATTTTTGTTATTTGATTTTTTATCCTTCCTCCAGTGGATTTTTATTGCAAAGCCTTGAGATTTATGATAGTGTTTCCTCAGTTCTTTGTTTTATTGGAAACTTTACTTAACTGTGGTTATTGATGCTGATTTTTGGGTGTGTGCCTGTGTGGGATGGAGGACTAACACTGTGTATGGCACTTTGAAAGTTAAGCAATGCATTTGTATGAAAAGTGCTATAAAATAACATCTGACTGATTGAACTGACTGAAATGAAGTGAAACTGAAGGAATAATTTTAGTCTGAGATAAGAAAAAGTCACAATCTCATTTTTCATTCAAGATTCAGACTCATAACATGCTGCTGAGCTGAGTCTGGAATTAGTTCGAAAAGATAAAGATCAAATCAGACATGTTGGACTCAACTGCCCATCATCAAGTTTTTATGACCTTTCTTCCTGAACTTATGTACTCAGTAACATTATGTCAGATGTCACACGTTGATTTAAAGAGTCTTGGTGGCAGTCAATCTCCTGTGGTCCACACTGACTGTGAAGTGGTCTCCTCCTACCACAAATTCACACACTGTAAGAAATGACTTGAGTTCAGCTGGTTGAACAGCTCACAGTCTGACTCAGACAAATGTGGTAATAAAGAATGGAATTCTCATTCTGCTCTGATATATTCAGACCCTGTTCTTGGCTGAAGGTGTGTTTCCTGATTCTATTTCTCCTCTACACCAGGAGAGAGAAAACACCTTGCTTCTGACTTATTTAATGTTATGGAAAGATTCTTAAAGGAGCAGTGTGAGGATTTAGAGGATTTATTAAGCAGAAATGGAAGATAATGTTCATAATTATGTTTCAAGCATAGTTTAATCACCTGAAATGTGAATTAGATTTTCAGGTTTGATTTTTGAAAACTAAAAAGACTCAAATTAACATTAGAATAGAATAGATTAACAAATGAATGTAGAAATGTAACAGTTAATAAATAACAAATAATAAATAAACAGTAAAATCTACCATTTGACAAACAGTTTAAATATTTAACAACATGTATCTCCAGAAAAACACACAGCTGAACCTCAAAGATATAAAATTATTATGAGACATAATGAGATGCAATTTCATACTGTGTATATTTAAAAACTCAAACTACTAATCTACACTGACTGATAATGTTAAAGATCATGTCTCTGACGGTACATGCCTTTCTCTGCAGTTCCCCACAGTTGGGATCAGTCTCCGCTGCCCTCCTCTGATGTGTTGTACGGTCTTCAGGCTGTCCAACTCATCCAGAACCTCCTCTGACATTCTGCAGAACGTGAGGCCAGAGCTGAACAGTGGATCTCAGACAGTTCTTCTCTGATCTGTTCTTCTGACTTCAGGAATCCTGATCTCCTGATACCTGAGCAGCTGCTCATCTCTGCATCAGACAGAGTAAAGATGTTGATGCTTCGTCGTGAGAGATATCGCCTGTGTTCATCTTCTTCAGGTTGATTGATGGCCTCTGGCTACGATTAGGTGGTTTGTCTTTGTCGACCCAGAAGGCCTCCTAAGAGTCTCTGGCTGGACTCCAGAGACAGGCCATGAAGGAAGTTAACAAACAGGTCCAGGTGGCCATTTTTACTTTGGAGGGATTTCTGCAGATCACCAAGGAGGACATTGATGGATGGGTAGCTGCTACTGTTATTTGAAATGCATGGAAAAGTCTTCCCTGATGGCCAGACTCTGGCTTTAAGGGTCTCAGTGTTCATAGTCTTGTCCCAGGAAAGTCCCTCAGCTCTTGTCTTCCTCTCTGTGTAACAGGGAACATGTAGACTGCAGCCAGAAACTCCTGAATGCTCAGATGAACAAAAGCAGTAAACTGTTTTCTGGAAGATTCACACTTTCCTTTAAAGATCTCTGCACAAACTCCTGAGTAAAAATCATGTCCTCTGTGACATCAAGACCACACTGCTCCAGGTCTTGGTAGAACATGATGCTTCCTTTTCCAGGATGTTCACCAGCCTCCCCCAGCTTCAGAAGAACTTCCCTGTCGCTTTCATCAGCTCCTGGACTCGCTCATGTCCGGCTCATCATACTTGTGCTTCTTCCTCTTTGTCTGAACCAGCAGGGAAGTTTGAGTGTACAGGTCAGTCAGGGTCTTGGGGCAGCTCTCCTCTCTGCTCTCAGGGTCAATATGCTCCAGAACTGTAGCAGAGATCCAGCAGAAGACTGGGATCTGACACATGATGTGGAGGCCCTTGGACGCCTTGATGTGAGGATGATTCTTCTGGACAGCTCTCTTCATCACTGGATTCTCCAGTACTCCCTCCTTCTGGGAGTCAGTAGCTTCCTCGCATTCTCTGTTACTCCTGTCAACACATGCAGAGGGATCTATGATTGGCTGCTGCAGGTCGGGAAGTTATCTCAGACCAGTAGCCAGTTCATGAAGCTTGATGGTTCTGGATTGAGGGTTTGTTCTGTGCAGACATGTTGACACTATGTCTTCTGTGACTGGACATCCAGGAAGTCTGACCTCATCCAGGCCAGCCAGCAACAACACTTTACAGACAGCAAGCCCTCTTGCTGTGAGCTTTTAATGTTGGATGGAAAACGGAGCAACATGGGGAGAAGACTGTACTGCTTCATTTTTGATCAGGTTCAGCTCTCTGAACGGTAAAGCAGAACCAGCAGACTGGACGCCTTGGCTTTTCAGAGTCTTCCGCCCAGTCCAGAGTGAACTTTAATTGAGAAGGTTTTTCCAACGCCAGCGCACGCTCGCTCGTCAGCTGAACGACTCTCTGATGCATCTTCTGTTGGTCAGGTAAGGCTTTAAAGATGTCGTAATTCTTGATTGGAGTGTCAAGGAGGGTCTCCATCTTGGAAGCTGTCTCCAGCTGCCCTCACCTCATGTTAAGTATTAACTCCTCACTCTGTCCCCTCTGTGATGTAGAGCTCCTGCGTAGATCCTGTTGAGGAGGGTTTCACCTGCCCATCCCACAGTTCCTTCCTGTCACAACGTTCACATCTCTCTCCCTCAGACTGGATCTTTATGTTCATCTAAACCTCCTGCAGACGGGCCTATCTGCTGGAAATCTGCTGACACAGTAGAACAATGTCAGACTAAAGAAGAAGAGAATTGAGAATCTGCTCATTTCCTTTCATCAGCTGCATAAACTAAAGACAAGCAAAGAAAAGCTTTTTTCATTTTGTGGTATTTATAAATCATCTTAAATGCCAAAGCTTATATGGATAGAAATCAGTTTGACTCAGGATTTCAAACTTCACAGATCCTTGGTTTCAGAGATGATGACATGAGTAGACAGATGTACAGTCTACTTTTGTACAGTGCTGTTTTCACTGACTGTCTGCAGTCCAGCTCTTGTTCTGGATCTTTCTACTTTCAGATTAAGACAGCCTATATGTTCTATACATTTTCCAAATGGTTTGAACTTACTGAGATACTCTTGGATGTTTTGTGGATTTTACTGTGAGATTGTTGGGATTCTTTCCAGGGCTCTTATAATGTATTTTATTTTTTGATCATGTACTGAGTCCTATCAGCTCGCTGTCATGTTGGTATTTAACTCATGAAGACCCCAGGGTCAAAGCCTTCCTTTTTTGACTTGATCAAACTTCTTTGGGAGCTACAATCCAGTGTGAGGACATTCTGTCTTTTCCAACAGTCATTAAATCCCAGAAACCTGACAACAATGATTTTAGCATACCTAATTCCAAAAGGAGACTAAATGTTCTTGTTAGATTAAGTCAGACAGATAAGGAGCATCAAAGATGAACCGGAGAAAATGAGAACCGAGGAAGGTCAGTTTCAGTCAGAAGATTACTTTTAACCACTTTCCATCCTCAACATCTGATAGACATTAACTGTGAGGTTTGTATATGGGTTGTTAAATAAATTGTTCTGCACAGACTCATTTGTAATAGCAGCCAATGTCTCTGCACTGCACATATTGAGCAAACATTCTTTACCATTTTCATCGCTTCCCAAGAATACGGGCAGGCTCAAGATAGTGGGAGTCTTTTTAAAAGTATTCTTCTTAAAACTGTGCTCAAAACCTTTGTTATAGAGCTATAGATCCCTTGTTAATTTCATCAATAATGTTGCTTATTGTGGACTCAGGAATTTCAAGAACCTTTCAATTTTTCTAAGAATGTTAAACATGTGTGAAAGGCCAATTTGGCGGAGCATTTTGAAAGTCCTCACGATCGTTGAATAGTGCTTGTTGGTAACAATAACTTGCCTGTACTCAAGAGAGAAGTGTTAGACTGTGTAGGAATAGGGCTTCATCAACAGCAAAAGAAATGTCTTGTTCATTTTGTTCATCAGGAAACCTCTGGAACATGAGGGCCCCTGCTCAGGCTCAGGCTTGTGGGAACAGACTTGTGTAGAATCAAATCACAGGATCCTCTACTTGTCTGCCCCTATGCTTCCTGGAAATGTGCGAAATAAAAACTAGATGAAACTGTGAAGCTGCAGTCACAGCCTCTGAATGGACATTTGATTTCCAACTTTCTTGTGTGTCTTCAAATGCTGTATAAGAGAGGTTAGCATCACACTTGAATGCACAAGGGTGAGCCACACACTTTTAAGACTGTGGCCCACTTTCACATGGCAATCTAACTGATTTGTGCTCTCTATACATAGCGCGTTTGTAGAACAGGAGTTGAGGTACATTTGTGCAGTCAGGCGACCCACACTGAGAAGCGAGCATCAGAGTGTTACTGTGCAGCTTTATGTGCTTAATAAAGTGACTAACGTTATCAGACACATAAAATGTCACCCACTAAATTTACAGTGAAACATTATTCCTCAATCAACAATCCAAAATACAGGCAATTAAAATAACTTATGTAAAGAGGGAAATGTACCGCTGCTCATGCAAAATGTCGTTAATCGAAAAAACAGGGACTACCAATTCACATCAAACGCCAGCATATGAAGGGTTCACCTATAAAACATACGCCCCAAAGTTTGATCTAGTTTTCACCAGAAGATTTTAAGAAGAAATTACGTTTAATGTAACGGATTTGGGCGCGTTGAAGTCAACGCAAGAAATGTTTGAAAAAACACTTTATTTTAGCTTACGTAAGTTGCTCTACTGAGAATTTTACACATGAGAGAGAAACGTCAGCGTAGTGTCTTCAACAGTGCTAAACCAACCATTTAACTTGCTAACGCATCAAGCAGCATATACAGCCTCAAATCAAAATGTGGAGCAAATATTCATATTCTACCGCGGACATAACACGTTGATCAATTAGATCTCATTTGAAAGCCTTGTTCTAGCTTTTTCTGCCCAACCTAGAAACATTATAGCCAGTTCAGTTTGTTAGCCCCTCCTGGGCCGTAACGCTTTGGAGTTTCAGTTCGAATTCTCAAAGTTTTTATCAAGTTCAGTTCTCAGTACAGATGAAACTATTATTGTAAGTGATTTCCAATATTCATGTGGATGTGTTAAATAATGATTGCCTTGTAATTGGGTCGGTCTTCATTATTAGACTTAGCGTTTCTCTCAGCGTAAATAAACCAATTCATCATCTTAACTTACACCCTAAAACCATGTTCTGTCATATGACATTGAGATCGATTACTGAACAATCTTCCCACAGAATCCGCCTTATCAGATCACTGTTTAGTTGCATTTAAACTGTATTATTGACTACACCATTAAACAAAATGTCTTTACTAGACGTCTGATGGAGCTGTAGCAATTTACGAAGTGATTCCATCAGTACTTAACTCAGTGTCATGACTCAATTTAACAGAAGACTCCTGTGCTGGGACTTCTAGTCCCTCTCAAACTGACCATCATGTCAACAAAGTTGCTGACTCAATGTGAATGACACTTAATTTCTATTGCTCCTTTTAAAGAAAGACGACAGAAACAGAATGGTTCTGTGGCTTCTAGCTTCACAAGCCTCACAAATCAAAGCAAACAACATGAAAAACTTGAAAGGATTTGATGCCCACCAAATTGAAGAACTTGCTTTGGCCTGGCAAGATAGGATTCTAAAGTGTCACAGAAGTCCCTCTGTAATGCTAGAGCAGCCTGTCACTTTCATTAATAGGCAATAAAACAACCCCAGGTTTCCTCTTCAGCTCTGTAGCCGGGCTTGACAGAGTCATGCCTCGATTGATCCCATGCTGGATTCCCTATAGCTCTCAGCAGTAACGCATTTCATGGGCTTCTTTTTAATAGGCAAGGCAAGGTTGATTTTATATAGCACCATGTAATTCATATAGTGCTTTGCTAGATTACATTAAAATCATAGAATAAAAGCAATAATAGAATAAAAGAAATACACAAAATTTGGAGCAGAAAAAAGAAAAACAGTAAAATAATTAGAGAGTGTGTTAAGACAATTCTAAGAATGTTTGTGCAACAAGTGTGTTTCAGGTCAATTCTAACAACTGAGTGCTTCTGGGCTGACTCAGGTGGTTCTTAGGTTTATTCCACAAGGAGGGGCAGAATAACTGAATCCTGCTTCACTTTGTTTAGTCGTGACCCCAGGGAACACACAGTAGGCCTGTCCCTGATGATCTAAGGGGTCTGATGTCACAAGGAACCAATAAGTCCATAAAATATTTTTGTCCAAGACCATTCATAGTGCTTTGTAGACCAAGAGTAGAATTTTAAACTGTAATCCGACTCACAGGGAAGCCAGTGTAGTGATTTGAGGATGTGTAATGTGGTCCATTTTCTGGTGTTTGTTGGGACTCTGGCAGAATTTTGGACCAGCTGCACCGTCTGATAGATCATTTGTTTAGACCTGTTAGGCTATTACAGTAATCTAGCCTACTGAAATGAATAAAGGCGGATAAGTTTTTCTGGCCTTGTTTGATAGAAACCCTTGATCCTAGCAATGTTTTTCAGGGTGGTAATAGGCAGACTTGGTGGGGATAGCTTTTCTTTATATACAGAAATCTTGAAATTTGTCAAGAATACACCAGATTTCTGGCTTGATTGTAACCTCAGTGACACATGGAGTCAAGGTGAGCACTGATCTTGACCTTCATTTTGGAGCCAAAAAACAATCAATTCTGTCTTTATCTGTATTGAGCTGGAGAAAATTCTGGCACATCCACTCATTGATTTGCTGAATACACTGTTTTGTGAATGTAGGGACTGTAGTTGTGTGGTGGACACTGAAACATAAAGTTGTGTGTCAGCTCACAGGTGTGGTGTAAGAGATACCTCGATGTTCGATGATCTGTTTGGCAAGTGGCATGTAGATATTGAACAGAAGTGGTCCAAGAATGGACCCCTGAGGAACCCTCAGATAGCAATCTTAGTTCGTCAGACTCATAGTTACCTATTGAGACTCAGGGTAACTCCCTACCATGTAAAGTGCAAGATTTGAGCCAACCCAGCACTGTGCCAGTAGTCCCACCCAGCTTCCAGTCTGTCACAGCATACTGTGATCAATCTGTGTCAGAATGCAGCACTATGTCCAGTACTAAGACAGAGACTCGATGCATCATTATTCAGATGTATGTCATTTAACACTTTCATAAGTGCTGTCTCAGTGCTGTGGATGTGCTCGAAAACCAGATCGAATTCATTAAAAGATTGTTTTGCACCAAAAATGCATGAATTTGTTGAAAAGCAGCCCTTTCAATGATCTTTCCCAGTGCTGTGCTGTTAGATATTGGCCTGTAGTTGTTTATAGCTGAAGCACCAGATTGATTTTTAAGAAGAGGTTTAACCGCAGTTTTCAGGGCTTGGGAAACCGTTTGACTCAAACGACTTGTTTTACTATCTGCAACACATCTGAAGTTATGCAGTTAAAACATTTTTGATAAATTTTGTTGGTAGATCATCGAAAGTGAGATTTAGTTGTTTGACGCATTTCTGTAAGTGCCGTATTATCTAGCAGGTTAAAATGTATACAACTGGTGGATAGGTAACAAGCAAAAGTGACATCATCATTTTACCTGAGCTGAACTACAAACTGTCTTATTTTTGATATTTTGTCTCTGAAAACAAAAAAGCCGCCAGATGATTTTTTGGAGAGCAGTTCAGGTGGGACTGATACTCCTTGGTTTGTCAGTCTGTTCATAATAGAAGACAACGTGAGCATTGTTAATGTTTATCAATAATGTCAGAAAAAGGGATTGTCTTGCCACTTTCAGTCTTTTTTGGTTGTAGCCTCTTTGTAGATATCATAATGAACCTGGAGTTCGCCATTCATGCCTCTGCCTGCCTGCAGATTCTTTTTGAGCTTTAACCAGTGCATTTCCAAGGTGACTTTTCCTTCCTTGATAGAAATCCTTGGTCTTGAACAGGGCAATTGAATCGATAGTTTTAACTTTGGAACAGTTCATTTATAAGGTCGTCAGCAGGAGCTGTGGGACAGGTTGGTGATGGTACAAATGCCTGGGTGAATGCTGCAGGTGTTATCATTAATACAGCCGCTTTCTGATCACCTTTTCTTCAGCCTGTTATGATTAGCAGGTGACAAGCCAAAAGAAACACAGTAGTGATCAGAAGAGCAACATCAGTCACCACAACCTCAGAAATAGCTGAGACCTTTGGAAATACCTAGGATCCACATATGTCCTTGTTGGTGTGTTGGATCTGTTACATGTTGCAAAACCGGGTTGTCCAGATGTTGAAGACTTCTCTTTAGCACTTCCATCTTTAGGATTGTCAACATGAATATTAAAGTCACCCACTGCAATAACACAATTCCAAGTCAATGCATACATGAAAAGTAGTTTACAAACTCATCAACAAACATTGCGTTGTACTCTTTGGGGTTTTTAGGATGGTTGGCCAATATTGCTTATAGGAGGATTTTACGTAAGAGCAACATATTTAAAAGAGTCAAACTTTCCATAGGATGTCTTCTTGCATTGGAGGCTATCATTGAACAAAAAGGCGTACTCCTCCTTTCTTGTGCAGTCTAGCTTCACTCACAAAAACTAGTTAGGAGGAGCTTGACTGAGCAAGAACTGCTGCACTGTTATCTTGCCCCAGCCATGTTTCGTTAAAAACATAAATCATACAGTTTTGAACAAAATCTAATTAAGAATGATTTGCTTCCAGGATCTGATATTTAAAAGAGCTAAGTTTAGTTTACTAAAACCCATGTCCTGTCCATATTCTGGGACAGACTGCTGTGGCTGACATGGAATAGGTTTTAGGTTTGCTGATGTATTTCTTAAAAATTGACGTGCTTTTCTTTTTTTGTTGATCAAAATCGCACCCCTTTGTGTCCTGGCTTTCCTTTGGAGGTGGTGTCCGGGGATGCTGGTTGGGTTGCGTGTTGATGATAGTAGCACCCTGATCTGACTCAGGTTGGGGTTAGGGGAATCCATTTTATCCCAGACTTCACCAAACTCTCCATGTGACTTGGAAAACCGAAGGGTGAAGCTGGGGAGACATGGTTGGGGATTCGGAGGAGGATGCAGCTGAGGGGGGAACAGGTCAGAGGACGATTTTGGGATGGGAGAGAGAGATCCATGTGGAGGGCCAGTGAAGGAAGTCCTGTTGTTGTCACCCCTGTGCTTTTGCTCTCTGCGTGGGGAGCCAGGGGTAGGGGCGGTTGGTTCTCCTTGGGTGATGTTCACTTGCATTTGAGCTTTAGGGCTGACCCTGAGAGAGGTCATACTTGGTGCCTCAGTGAGAAGAAAATTATCTGTTAGGTCACCTCAGTCCACGCCCATCTGTAGATGAGGGCCCTTTTGAAGAGGTCGCCACGCCCCAAAAACAGGGTTGAAGTTGTCAATAAAGTTCATTCCTCGTCTCACAGGCTTTGGCCAGCCTTGTAGATCTGTGCAAGCAGGCGACTGAATTATTTATCCTTCTATCGAGCCTGGGAGCGGCCCGCTGATGAAAATTGTCCATCTGATTTATTGACCATTCTCTAATGGAAAGCACAGAGAAGTCTTTAGAACTGATTCACTTCTCTTGTATCAACTGCACCCACATGCAAATGACATGTTTGACTCCCTTGGATGGTTTGATATGACCTGGGAGAAGTCCAGCAATGTCAGTGACCATGGCACTGGGATAACTGTATGTGTGGATTCTTTTCATTCCCACGCCACTGGATAGCACTGTCTTCAAGAAGCAAGATATTCTGTCTCTTTCACTTCTTGGCATAGAGAGAGACATTGTCTCTGTATGCCCGATATCTCTTCTTCCCTTCATGTATATTCCTCTCTGGAGATTTTTTTTATTTTATTTCACATTTTAATTACAGCAGTGTTTACTGGGAGTTCAAGCTTCATTCAGCTCAGACAGTGGTTGATATTTGTTTGAGCTGTATGTCCGTGATGCAGCATATACTCCAGTGTGATCAGCATTTCATTTTCTTTCTGTCAAGCTATTACACTCTAGTCTTTGCCAGACGGCATCAGTCTGTTCAGGTCCTGCTTTCACAAGTTTTGGAAAGGACATAGTGTCGCCCAAGTTTAGCCTATCAGAGGCAGGCGGTCGCACTAACACTGCTTTTGTGGACAAAAATTTAGCCTTCTTACCACCAGGTGTGATCGAGTCCCATGAAGTCCCTTTTCAGCTTCCAGAGCAAAGATCTTTGCTTAAGATGTTTCCAGTTTTGCTTAAGTGATGGTTAAAGTTGTGTACACCAGACATTTCTCAACCCAGCTGAGGAATAGACAAAACTGTTGTAGCTGGTCCTTTTGGTTGTTGAGAAGTTAAACCAAGTATCCAGTAGTGTTAAAATCAAGTATCCAGTAGTTAAAATCTTGAGTGCAGTTAAAAGAATGTCATAAAATTGAATTGTGAGAAAAAAGCAAGTAAAAAGAAGTAAGAAAAGCTGGTGAGCGGAGCAGCAGAAAAGCCGCCTGCACTCTTCTGTAGCCAAGGTTAGCCAAAATTCTGACTATCAGAGACAAATTGATCACCCCTGTCCTCACTAGCACTGATTTTCTTATGACAGAACCTCAGAAGTAGTAGTAAAACCCCATATATATTTTCAGAGTTTTCTCTCCATTGATCTTCACAAATCAATTTAAGGATTTCTTCATCTAAAACCATCAACCTGTCTTTAGACCGATTCACCAGGCTCCTAAGGAAATTTCACTAATCAGCACCTCTTCATTGGATAGATAAATTCCTCCCATTAACAGGTTATGTACCACAGCACTGTAAAGTAGCTGTAATTAAATCACTTCTAAAAAGCCAGTAACACTTTAATCTAACCTTATAAGACATTTATGTAAGCCAATAGATATTAGTAGATTAACTAATAGAAAGGACCAATCAAGAACTAAAACACTTATATACATTTGTAAATGATTATTAAACACTTTATTACTTAAGTTACAAGACATTATAAACTATTAGTGGATATTGAACTAATCATGAATAAACCATTTATATACATTTGTAAATGAAGTGATAAGATTCTTAAACTAGTTTAGTGCGTGTCTTTGATGCCAATTAATGTTCCAGTCTCTTGTAGGATGTGGATGGACAAATGGTATCAAATGCAGCAATTAAGATCTAACAAGACAAGTACAGAGATTAGTTCTTTGTCTGATGCACTTAGTTTTGTGCATCACCGTAATAATTTAATAATAAGGTTGATCATATTGAAAATTAGTTGATGATGAACAACTGCGCACAATGTTGACACAGCATTTTTAATAATGCTCCAAATCATATATAAATCTACAACTTTAGTTATGCAATGGTTTCATAATCATTTACAATGTATATAAATGGTTTATTCATATCTACTAATATCTACTAATAGTTTATAAATGTCTTATAAGTTAAGTAATAAGCATTTAATAATAATTTACAAATGTATAAATGTTCAGTCTTCTACTAATATCTACTAATAGCTTATAATTGTCTATATAAGGGTCTGATATTCTAAAATGTTACCAAAAAGCTCACAGGTGTTTTGTAGCCAATACATACCTCTATATTCAACCTTTCCCTATTCGTTATTTGTAACTTTCATAGCATTAGTAAACGCATTTGACCTACTAAGTGCATCAGACAAAGGACTAGTCTTGTATTTCTGTTAGATCTTAGCTGCATTTGATACCATTGTCCATCACATCCTACTACAGAGACTGGAAACATTTAATTGGAATCAGCGATGTACTCGTTTTGTTTAGGTCTTACCAATGAGATCGACGGAATAACTTCTTATATTTGGTAACAGCATTATCAGACAAATATTCACAGTAGTTAATTTTTTCCAGATGCTGTGCAGTTCATTATTGTAAATTCAAGTTCTGAGGGGAATACTGTCAACATTCATTTATGCCTTATGTCAGTAAAAGATCAAGGGTGGATAAAACAGTGAGTTGGTTTTGTTAACATTTTGTAAGAAGCTGCTGACTCTAATACTGAATTGAATGCAGTCTTAAGGCTATCATTGTGGTCACCTACTATAATTGCTTATCCGCATTCAAGTACCAAATCAGATAAAATTGCGAATTCAGACAAAAAACTCAGAGTAAGGCAGGTGACCTATACACCACAGCAAATAGGGACTGGTTTTTCTGTCTTCCAGTTTGATGGAGGTTGAGGATAAGGCTTTCAAAATGTACTATAAGTTACCAACCTTACGCACTTAGGCAAACAGCTTTAAATATGATTCAACGTCATTCGTCGCTGGAGTCTCAATCAAATTTCACAAAATGGAGCTGCCAATAACCAGTGTTTTTCCTCAGCGGGTGTGCTTCATTGATTGGGGAAAGTCTGTTTAGCCGTGAAGTGGGTTGGTTATGAACTCACGGGCCGTTGTCCTTCGATCGCCACCAGCCGCCTGGCTTCCCCTGCTGCTCAGGAGCTGCTGGGGAACAGCTAACAGGAGCTACAGGTAGACGCAGCACAGTTACCAGGCTGGTCCACACCACCATAGGGACTGATTACATGAGCTACGGGTGCAGAGTAGCAGGGCCTTCATTTTCAGCTCACCAATGCTATAAAAATAGTACATTTATTACATATACTATTATCGCTAAGGAGGCAGAGGGTGCACCAAACATCTCACAATAATTTAGCAGGGAAAAGGAGAGGCAGTGGGGAGAGAGGAAGCTTGCTACAAAAGCTAAGCTAGTGGACCAGAGATAGAGCGTATTAGATTTGAATGGTAAGTTAACCAGAGGATACCATGCTAAATAGATGTTTAACTAAAGCAATATATGTGCAAGAATTCAGAAATTCAACCATGAAAAACTTTATGTTGATTGATAAGCTAATATACCTAAAACACTTGTGGATCATCATAATGTCAGCTTCAACACACATCATCCAAATGTCACCACAACATTCATACAACTATTAATGTCAATACAAATTATGCTGACTTCAGTCAAGTCTGGAATTAGAAGATAAAGATCAAATCAGACATGATGAACTAAACTGACTTTGATTCACTACTGAAATGGATCAAACTTCAAATGTTCAGTCCTGATCCAGGAAAAAATGCCTTGCTTGGTCCTGTCTCTATCCTGCAGATCCTACTTCAGAACCACAACTAAACACATTCAACTGAACAACAACTGAACTATTTGATCCCAAATTACTGATGGATTTAATGGAAAACTTTGGAAAATGCCCAGCAAAGTCACATACATACATACAATTTAACACTCACTTCACTACTACTACTACTTACTACTAATAATAATAATAATAATATATTTATTTGCTGGTGTCTTCCAAACACCCAGCAACACATTTACGTATAATAATATAACAAGATTTGCAGTTAATGGACTAAACGTGTCAAACCAACAGTGTGGTCCTTTAAGCATTTTCTCCTTAACACATTTAACAAGTCAATTCAACTCAATGAGAAAGACCAATTTACACACTTGTGTAAAGATCAAACACGCACACACCAAGAACTGGCATTAGTCCTGACACTTCTGATTGAAATAAACTTCAAAGGAAAGAAGAGTTTTCCTCAGCAAGTGTTTTACAATTTATTAGCAAATATTAGTTGTGAGGATCTTCTTGTATATTACAGTATTTTCATACCTTCATTTAGAAACAGTTCGTTGACTGTGACAAATACGCAGTGTGAGTTCTAAAGGTTTCATTAGTCAACAGACATTATTCATGATAACTGATCTGGTGGTTTCTAGTCTTTGGAAGGAGTTCTTGAGATTAATCAATATTTTTATCCAGTTTTAAACCACTTTTTAGCCTCAGGTTTAGACTCTGTGGTTTTAATAAATCTGTTTAAATTAGGGTCAAAAGATTTTGGTCAGCTGCTTTTTCATTTTCAAACTTGCTTACTATATGAGTGCCTTTATTCAACATGTTATACAGCCTACCTATTACAAAGGCCACATTTTAGATCTTATAGTATTACCCACTGCCTGTCTACAATATTTCTTCAGTTGTGATTCAGCTTCATCTGATCACTTCTGTGCCTTTTACTGTTCCCAATTGATAACTGACAACTGGAACAACCCCAGGCCCCTCTCAAGCATGCATCATCTAATTAACTTGCTTTATGAAGTGCTTTACAGTCTGTCTAACAACTTCAAATGTGAAGACTTGGGAGTCCACTTCAAAAAAATAATAATAATAATAAAAATCAGATGAAAATTATCTCAGTGTAAGCACACATTCAATCACCATGGAGAACCTTTGTATGAAGAGACACTGGAGAAATTCATCCTGTTGATGCTGAGATGTTTGGTAAAGTTATTTCAATAAAACTATCAACCTGCCCCTTTTTGAAATATATACCAATTTGTCTTTCGGACCACCTATATTACTGAGACTGTACTAATAAGATTGTAAATGACCTCAGGGTATATTATGGATATGAAACAGACTTACATCCTCCGGCCTCTCTCTGGTACTGCTATATTTATATGTTCAATAATTTTATATAAGTCTTATCTATTGACAGAGAATTTTATGTTAGCATGGGCAAGGTTCTCCTAAAAGCTATAAATTAAATTGCTGTGGTGATCCCAAGGTTCAATTTTAGGTCCTACACTTTATAACCTTTTAGATGCTGCCACTTGAAATGTCATCAGAGGCACTGCATCAGCGTCCATAGCTATGCTGATGATACACAGATTTACATTGCTGTGTCTCCGATGACCCAGGGGCAATCCAGGCTCTTTTTAACTGTGGTATTTAGATATCAAGTTATGGATGACAGAAATTTTCTACAACTCAATCAGGACAAACAAATTTCACAATAAACACCTGTAAACAACAAGTGGAAAACTCATGAATCGGTTTCTTGACTCAGATCCTGCTTTGAGCCTCACATTAAAAATGTACTAAGACTGCTTTTTATCATCTGAAGAATGATTGCCAGAGTGCAACCATTTCTCTCTCTTGCCAATGGAGACATTGCAGAATCTTTCACCTGCAGAATTGCTTCCAGCTTTCATCTCCCCTCAAGAAGAACATATATATATCTTCAGCTACAGGTGCCTAAAAATTCAAAGAGCATGTGTACTGACAAAGACCAGACAGAGAGCACACATTACACTGATTTAAAGTCTCTGCACTGGCTTTCTTGTCTGCTTCAGAACTGATTTAAGATTCTTTTATTGGTTTATAAAGCTCTTAATGGTCTTTGGTTCAACCTATTTATCACAGTTGTTTTAACCTATGAGCCTCTAGAAATTCCTCTCTGGTTTTCGGTAGTGGCCTTTAATTAAACCTGAAGTCAGAACAAAACCTATGGAGAAGACCCACACCAATGCTGTGTACAAGAAGGGATGAGCAGACTCTATTTTCTGAGGAAGCCTAGATCTTTTCAGTGTGAGCAGCAAGATGCTGAGATCTTCTGCCAGTCTGTTGTTGCCATCTACTGTGCTGTGGTCTCAAGTTGAGGAGCAACATTAGTGCCAGAGATGGCAGGATGAATGCTTATCCATAAGGCCAGCAGTATCACTGGTCAGACATGATTGCTTTCAGCCACAGTGAGGAACAGGAGGTCACTGAACAAAAGCTCATCATGGACAACACCCCACAGCACACTGCAGAGACAGAGAGCCTGCTTTTCATCAGAACCTTATTCAGCTTCGCTGTAGGAAGGAAACGGTTCAGGAATTCATTCTACCAGCTCACCTTCTGTGTGACAGATGAACACTTCAGCAACTGTGAGTTCACTGTTACAACTATTACAACTATACACTGCTGCTCAACTGGTACATATCACCATTAGGAGAACCATGGCTCTAACTATTTATCTATTATAAATGTACATACTGCACACCTGATAGTTATATTTCTACAAATATGGTATATATTGTTATAATATATTATTCCCTCCTGCTTTTTTTATTTGCTTGTTTTATTTGTCTATTTTATTTTATTTTTTTATTTTATCTATTCATCTATCTATTCATTCATTCTATCTACCTATCTATCTATTAATCTACTTTTACTGAGTTTTGATTGTTTGTTACACATTTTGAACCATTTTATTACTCTTTTTTTATTTATTTATTTATTTATTTAGTTTTCTCAGATTTCTTTTTAACATTTTTTCTGATCATTTTTCAAACTTCACTTTGATTTCTTTATTATTCACTTCATTCTATTATCACTTTTGATTGTCTTGTTATTTATGTATTTTATTATTTTTGTTATTTGATTTTTTATCCTTCCTCCAGTGGATTTTTATTGCAAAGCCTTGAGATTTATGATAGTGTTTCCTCAGTTCTTTGTTTTATTGGAAACTTTACTTAACTGTGGTTATTGATGCTGATTTTTGGGTGTGTGCCTGTGTGGGATGGAGGACTAACACTGTGTATGGCACTTTGAAAGTTAAGCAATGCATTTGTATGAAAAGTGCTATAAAATAACATCTGACTGATTGAACTGACTGAAATGAAGTGAAACTGAAGGAATAATTTTAGTCTGAGATAAGAAAAAGTCACAATCTCATTTTTCATTCAAGATTCAGACTCATAACATGCTGCTGAGCTGAGTCTGGAATTAGTTCGAAAAGATAAAGATCAAATCAGACATGTTGGACTCAACTGCCCATCATCAAGTTTTTATGACCTTTCTTCCTGAACTTATGTACTCAGTAACATTATGTCAGATGTCACACGTTGATTTAAAGAGTCTTGGTGGCAGTCAATCTCCTGTGGTCCACACTGACTGTGAAGTGGTCTCCTCCTACCACAAATTCACACACTGTAAGAAATGACTTGAGTTCAGCTGGTTGAACAGCTCACAGTCTGACTCAGACAAATGTGTAGAAGAATAATTCTCATTCTGCTCTGATATATTCAGACCCTGTTCTTGGCTGAAGGTGTGTTTCCTGATTCTACTCTCCTCTACACCAGGAGAGAGAAAACACCTGCTTCTGACTTATTTAATGTTATGGAAAGATTCTTAAAGGAGCAGTGTGAGGATTTAGAGGATTTATTAAGCAGAAATGGAAGATAATGTTCATAATTATGTTTCAAGCATAGTTTAATCACCTGAAATGTGAATTAGATTTTCAGGTTTAAATGAAAATAAAAGACTCAAATTAACATTAGAATAGAATAGATTAACAAATGAATGTAGAAATGTAACAGTTAATAAATAACAAATAATAAATAAACAGAAAATCTACATTTGACAAACAATAAATATTTAAAACATCTCCAGAAAAACACACAGCTGACCTAAAGATATAAAATTATTATGAGAATAATGAGAACAATTTCATACTGTGTATATTTAAAAACTAAACTACTAATCTACACTGACTGATAATGTTAAAGATCATGTCTGGACTTACATGCCTTTCTCTGCAGTTCCCCACAGTTGGGATCAGTCTCCGCTGCCTCCTCTGATGTGTTGTACTTCTTCAGGTCCAACTCATCCAGAACCTCCTCTGACATCTGCAGAACGTGAGGCCAGAGCTGAACAGTGGATCTCAGACAGTTCTTCTCTGATCTGTTCTTCTGACTTCAGGAATCCTGATCTCCTGATACCTGAGCAGCTGCTCATCTCTGCATCAGACAGAGAAGATGTTGATGCTTCGTCGTGAGAGATATCGCCTGTGTTCATCTCTTCAGGTTGTTGATGGCCTCTGGCTACGATTAGGTGGTTTGTCTTTGTCGACCCAGAAGGCCTCCTAAGAGTCTCTGGCTGGACTCCAGAGACAGGCCATGAAGGAAGTTAACAAACAGGTCCAGGTGGCCATTTTTACTTTGGAGGGATTTCTCCATCACCAAGGAGGACATTGATGGATGGGTACTGCTACTGTTATTTGAAATGCTTAAAAGTCTTCCCTGATAAAAGACTCTGCTTTAAGGGTCTCAGTGTTCATAGTCTTGTCCCAGGAAAGTCCCTCAGCTCTTGTCTTCCTCTCTGTGTAACAGGGAACATGTAGACTGCAGCCAGAAACTCCGAATGCTCAGATGAACAAAGCAGGACTGTTTTCTGGAAGATTCACACTTTCCTTTAAAGATTCTGCACAAACTCCTGAGTAAAAATCATGCCTCTGTGACATCAAGACCACACTGCTCCAGGTCTTGGTAGAACATGATGCTTCCTTTTCCAGGATGTTCACCAGCCTCCCCCAGCTTCAGAAGAACTTCCCTGCTTCATCAGCTCCTGGACTCGCTCATGTCCGGCTATCATACTTGTGCTTCTTCCTCTTTGTCTGAACCAGCAGGAAGTTTGAGTGCACAGGTCGTCAGGGTCTTGGGCAGCCTCTCTGCTCTCAGGGTCAATATGCTCCAGAACTGTAGCAGAGATCCAGCAGAAGACTGGGATCTGACACATGATGGGAGGCCCTTGGACGCCTTGATGTGAGGATGATTCTTCTGGACAGCTCTCTTCATCACTGGATTCTCCATACTCCCTCCTTCTGGGAGTCAGTAGCTTCCTCGCATTCTCTGTTACTCCTGTCAACATGCAGAGGGATCTGATTGGCTGCTGCAGGTCGGGAAGTTATCTAGACCAGAGTTTCATGAAGCAGACTTCTGGATGAGGGTTTGTTCAGCAGCATGTTGACAGATGTCTTCTGTGAGACATCAGACATGACCTCATAGATGAACAACACTTTACAGACAGCAAGCCCTCTGCTGTGAGCTTTTAATGTTGGATGGAAAACGGAGCAACATGGGGAGAAGACTGTACTGCTTCATTTTTGATCAGGTTCAGCTCTGAACGGTAAAGCAGAACCAGCAGACTGGACGCCTTGGCTTTTCAGAGTCTTCCGCCCAGTCCAGAGTGAACTTTAATTGAGAAGGTTTTTCCAACGCCAGCGACGCTGCTCGTCAGCTGAACGACTCTGATGCATCTTCTGTTGGTCAGGTAAGGCTTTAAAGATGTCGTAATTCTGATTGGAGTGTCAAGGAGGGTCTCCATCTTGGAAGCTGTCTCCAGCTGCCTCACCTCATGTTAAGTATTAACCCTCACTCTGTCCCCTCTGTGATGTAGAGTCTGCGTAGATCCTGTTGAGGAGGGTTTCACTGCCCATCACAGTTCCTTCTGTCACACGTTCACATCTCCTCCTCAGACTGGATCTTATGTTCATCTAAACCTCCTGCAGACCACTATCTGCTGAAATCTGCTGACAAGAAACAATGTCAGACTAAAGAAAGAGAATTGAGAATCTGCTCATTTCCTTTCATCAGCTGCATAAACTAAAGACAAGCAAAGAAAAGCTTTTTTCATTTTGTGGTATTTAATCATCTTAAATGCCAAAGCTTATATGGATAGAAATCAGTTTGACTCAGGATTTCAAACTTCACAGATCCTTGGTTTCAGAGATGATGACATGAGTAGACAGATGTACAGTCTACTTTTGTACAGTGCTGCTCACTGACTGTCTGCAGTCCAGCTCTTGTTCTGGATCTTTCCCTCAGATTTTATAATTCTATACATTTTCCAAATATTTGAACTTACTGAGATACTCTTGGATGTTTTGTGGATTTTACTGTGAGATTGTTGGGATTCTTTCCAGGGCTCGATAATGTATTTTATTTTTTGATCATGTACTGAGTCCTATCAGTCGCTGTCATGTTGGTATTTAACTCATGAAGACCCCAGGGTCAAAGCCTTCCTTTTTTGACTTGATCAAACTTCTTTGGGAGCTACAATCCAGTGTGAGGACATTCTGTCTTTTCCAACAGTCATTAAATCCCAGAAACCTGACAACAATGATTTTAGCATACCTAATTCCAAAAGGAGACTAAATGTTCTTGTTAGATTAAGTCAGACAGATAAGGAGCATCAAAGATGAACCGGAGAAAATGAGAACCGAGGAAGGTCAGTTTCAGTCAGAAGATTACTTTTAACCACTTTCCATCCTCAACATCTGATAGACATTAACTGTGAGGTTTGTATATGGGTTGTTAAATAAATTGTTCTGCACAGACTCATTTGTAATAGCAGCCAATGTCTCTGCACTGCACATATTGAGCAAACATTCTTTACCATTTTCATCGCTTCCCAAGAATACGGGCAGGCTCAAGATAGTGGGAGTCTTTTTAAAAGTATTCTTCTTAAAACTGTGCTCAAAACCTTTGTTATAGAGCTATAGATCCCTTGTTAATTTCATCAATAATGTTGCTTATTGTGGACTCAGGAATTTCAAGAACCTTTCAATTTTTCTAAGAATGTTAAACATGTGTGAAAGGCCAATTTGGCGGAGCATTTTGAAAGTCCTCACGATCGTTGAATAGTGCTTGTTGGTAACAATAACTTGCCTGTACTCAAGAGAGAAGTGTTAGACTGTGTAGGAATAGGGCTTCATCAACAGCAAAAGAAATGTCTTGTTCATTTTGTTCATCAGGAAACCTCTGGAACATGAGGGCCCCTGCTCAGGCTCAGGCTTGTGGGAACAGACTTGTGTAGAATCAAATCACAGGATCCTCTACTTGTCTGCCCCTATGCTTCCTGGAAATGTGCGAAATAAAAACTAGATGAAACTGTGAAGCTGCAGTCACAGCCTCTGAATGGACATTTGATTTCCAACTTTCTTGTGTGTCTTCAAATGCTGTATAAGAGAGGTTAGCATCACACTTGAATGCACAAGGGTGAGCCACACACTTTTAAGACTGTGGCCCACTTTCACATGGCAATCTAACTGATTTGTGCTCTCTATACATAGCGCGTTTGTAGAACAGGAGTTGAGGTACATTTGTGCAGTCAGGCGACCCACACTGAGAAGCGAGCATCAGAGTGTTACTGTGCAGCTTTATGTGCTTAATAAAGTGACTAACGTTATCAGACACATAAAATGTCACCCACTAAATTTACAGTGAAACATTATTCCTCAATCAACAATCCAAAATACAGGCAATTAAAATAACTTATGTAAAGAGGGAAATGTACCGCTGCTCATGCAAAATGTCGTTAATCGAAAAAACAGGGACTACCAATTCACATCAAACGCCAGCATATGAAGGTTCATTGTTAAAACATACCAAAGTTTGACCTAGTTTTCACCAGAAGATTTCGTTATTGTTCACGCTTAATGCAACGGATTTGGGCGTTGAAAACAACGCAAGAAATGTTTGAAAAAACACTTTATTTTAGCTTACGTAAGTTGCTCTACTGAGAATTTTACACATGAGAGAGAAACGCCAGCGTGGTGTCTTCAACAGTGCTAAACCAACTATTCAACTTGCTAACGCATCAAGAAAGACATACAGCCTCAAATCAAAATATGGAGCAAATATTCATATTCTACTCAATTCAAATCGATTCAATTTTATTTATATAGCGCCTTCCACAATCAAAATTGTCCCAAAGCGCCTTACAGAGACCCAGAGCAAGCACTTAAGGCGACAGTGGCAAGGAAAAACTCCCTTTTAACAGGAAGAAACCTTGAGCAGAACCTGGCTCAAATGGGGGACCCCATTTGGGATGGCCGGGCTGGGTGAAAGGAGGAAAAGGAGGAAGATAGGACAGCCAGGAATGGAGGAGAGGAGGAGAAGGACATGCAGCATAATACAAACAGGGTTGGCAATGGACAATGTTAGAGGGTCAGCATTTAGATTACAGTTAGTGGATAATGTGTGCTCAGCAGATTACGGTTATGATAGGAAACAGAGCACAGGGGCAAAAAGCTGTGATAACTGGTAATTATTTACATTACAGTCTGCATAGAATATTAATCCAATATTTATCTGTAGCAGAATGGAACATTAAACGTGTTAGAAATGGATCATTGTAAACAATAAACAGCAGCAGGTGGGTGGAGCCAGGACCACAGAACATGCAGCTCGAGAGCCAGACATACCTGCAGAAAGGTACAGAGAAAGAGAGACCAGAGAAAAACAAACACAGGACTACGGGACAGAGAGGACACAGAGTTAATGACATGTAATAAAGGCTAATAAATGTGAGAGTGGGTCTGAGGAGAGAAAGAGAGAGAAGAAGTGCGCAGAAGATCATGGGATGTCCCCCAGCAGCCTAGGCCTATAGCAGCATAACTAAGGGATGGTTAGGTTGCCTGAGCCAGCCCTACTAAGGGCTATATCCTTAACTGTAACAGTGTCTATAGAGATAATTGTGACTAACTATAAGTTTAGTCATAATAACTAGGACTGTAACTACAACTAATTATAAGATTTGTCAAACAAAAAGGTTTTAAGCTTAATTTTAAAATTAGAGAGGGTGTCTGCTTCCTGAACCCAAACTGGCAGTTGGTTCCACAGGAGAGGGCCTGATAGCTAAAGGCTCGGCCTCCCATTCTACTTTTAGAGATTTTGGGAACCATAAGCAAACCTGCATTCTGGGAACGAAGCAATCTGTTGGGATAATATGGTACTATCAGCTCTTTGAGATATGAAGGAGCCTGGCCATTGAGGGCCTTATATGTAAGGAGAAGGATTTTAAAATCAATTCTGGATTTTACAGGAAGCCAATGAAGGAAGTTAATACAGGAGTAATATGATATCTCTTGCTAATTCCAGTCAGTACTCTCGCTGCAGCATTTTGGATCAGCTGGAGGCTTTTTAGAGAGTTAACTGGACATCCTAATAATAGGGAATTATAGTAGTCCAGCCAAGAAGTAACAAAAGCATGGACTAATTATTCAGCATCGCTCTGCGACAGAATGTTCCTAATCTTACTGATATTGCGCAGGTGAAAGAGACTTGTTTTATAAGTGAGTTAAAGGACAAATCCTGATCAAAAATAACTCCAAGGTTCCTCACAGTCGTACTGGAGGCTAAATTAATGCCATCCAGAGTAACTATAGTTTATTCCAACTCAATGAGAAAAAAACACAATTTACATACACTGTCAGGAAGCATCAAACACACAGAGACACACACACAATAAGACACCGAAGAACTGACATCAGTCCTGACAGTTCATTGAAATGAAGTGCGTTTTTCATTTGTACAACATAGTTCTGAGGATCTTGTATATTGTTGTGAGATAAAATGGACTTGGAACAACTCACACTGACATTTTCACACTTTATTTAGAAAACAGTTTGCTGACTGTGACAAATACGAGAGTGTGAGAGTTTAAGGTTTACCTGAAGTCACAGGACATTATCTCATGACAACTGACTTGAAATGGAAGTGGAAACTGAAGGAATAATTCTAGTCTGAGAGAAGAAAGTCACAATATGGAACAACAGTTATTTCAAATTCATCCATTTCTTCATTCAAGGATGAATGGATGTCCAAGTTCTCGATGAAGATAAACCACAGGTTCAGTTGTGGATTAAAGATATAAGATCACAACAGCAATAGACAGTGAACTGACCTTAGAGTCTCCAGTCTATAGTGTGGACTCTCCAGAAACCATTAACAGCAGCTTTCACTCCTGAATCCTGCAGATCGTTGCAGCTCAGGTCCAGGTTCTTCTGATGGAGGGCTGGACTTCAGAGCTGGAGCCAGAGAAGCACAGCTGATCTGGACAAACCTATAGGAAATCAATCTGAATAAAGAATAAATCATGTGGATAAAAATCCACTTCATTTAAAAATCATTATCATCAGATATGTCCTAATCAATGAGCTTTCACCAACATGAGTAGAGGGCCTTTTCCTTCTTTATTGTGGATCATCATAATGTCAGCCTTCACATACATCATCCAGATTGTTGCATGTAATGATACCCTAAGTTTATCTCTTTAAGATATGGTCACATCTTCCCTTTGCATTATGTTGACGCCATTGTCATCGGCCCTGAATTGAAGAAGGTTAGCACCTCCTGTAAAATGACATCTCTGGTCTCCTGCCTTCCTTCTAATATTATTACAATAACAAGAGAGCAAGAGTATACAACAAAAGTATGACGCAGGTTTCAAGCGTCTCATGATTAGAACAATTGTACAAATTAGAAGAAGAACAGAAAACATTTAAATGTTAATAGAACAATGGAGCGTCTATACATGAGATTTGAGCATATTTTTGTAGCTTACAAACAAGATTGAAGAGGATGTACACTAGCTTTAAGAAGTGTTAAATATAGAGAAAGTCACCTACTGCTAGTTCACTTGAACCCCGACAAGCCAGGAGACAAGTCCTAAGGGGATGAAGAGCTCAAAGAAGAAATCACTACTCTCCCATAAGTCATTGATAACTGCAGAGAGGTTCAGATCTACAAGAGGAAACCAGGAAGACGTGGTGAATCTGTTGCACTGTGCCTGGCTGTGCTTAAACGGTTATCTGACAACATTGTGAATTCAAATCCTCAATTAATGATACCTACCATGATATGTTGGGTGTGGCCTCATGAGGTGAGGCCATGCAGAAACGTATCACTTACTGAGGCCAACCTGACACTGGAAAAGGCTATAGATATACACACATCACACGGAGATGGCTGCTGCACCCAGGAAGCACAGCAGCTAAGCAACAAACCAAGTGCCAACCTGAGCCGTCCCAAGAGCCTAAGCAGTATCAACAAAACCCATGCTCTGCCAGGGAAACAGGTATATAATCGAGTGCTGCAAGTGGCTTAGACTGCAGAAATCAGGTAAGAAAGGCCACATTGAGTGCGCTTGTAGAAAATAAAACTGCTCAGACACACAAGCAGCAAACTGATACAAATAAAAGTGGTTTCTTCTAAACAAAAAAGAAAGAACAAAATGGAGCATGAACAGGATGAACAGAGTGTGAATCTGATGATGATGAAGATGGAAGTTCATGGTTTATCTGTTACTGACAGTGGAGCGATGAATACTGGATCACACTTCTGTTAGAGAGCCAAGCTGTGTGGGATGCAAGTGGACACAGGTACACGTATCCATGGTATCGCCGTCTACAAAAAGCTACAGCACCTCATCACTCTTCAAAAGACAAAGTTGAAGTTGGTCAAGACTGACACTGTGGTGAACCTGTCCTGGTGTTAGTGTAGTGATGTAATCAGGAAACACAGCTGTCGGAAAAAGACGCCCACTGTACATCACTCTCATACATGATCTTAAAGAAGCATTCCAAAGTTTTTGATGGAGAACTTGGAAGCATGAAGGACATCACTGTTGACTGACAATCAAACCTTGAAGCACCAGTGTCTAAAAGCTAGACCTGTTCCATGCCATCAGAACCCAAG
Source organism: Toxotes chatareus (assembly GCA_016801885.1). Classification (NCBI taxonomy): domain Eukaryota; kingdom Metazoa; phylum Chordata; class Actinopteri; family Toxotidae; genus Toxotes; species Toxotes chatareus. The sequence continues at coordinate 1,964 of JAFBJY010001291.1, read as the reverse complement.
GTAGAGGCAGAGTTAAGACAGATTAGTGAAGAGTGGAGTATTGAATCAGTGAGCACAAGTGAGTGCTGGGCACACCAATTGTTCCAGTCATAGAAAAGGACAGAAGTCCAAGGATCTGTGGTGATTTTAAGTGACACTGATCCTGGTCCTGACTGCAGAACAGTATCCATTTATTCCCTCATTTGATCACCTCTTTCAGGGTTAGCTGGAGGACAGAAGTTTAGCTTGAATAGATTTATGACAAGCATATCTCCAGGTGCATGTTGATCCAGAGTCACAGGAACTGCTGATCATAGTGACACACAAAGGTATATACAGATACCGAGAGCTCCTTTTGAATAACCTCTGCTCCAGCTTTTCCAAAGAGCAATGGACCAGATTCTGCAGTGGGCTTCCAGGTGTTCATAGTGCTACCTGGAGGACTTGCTCATCAGGACCACAGACAAACAGTCTCAGTATTTTAAGAAATTTGAGCAGTAAATGCTGTAAAGGCTGCTGATATGAATAAGGGTCTGAAAGGTGGAAAGATAACTGCGGATGAAGCCAAACCATCTATCACATATGGGACATTAATGAATCGATAGAAGTGAACTCCAACAAAGCACCATCAAAAAAAGTGAAGGCTATTGTGGAGAGGTAGAGAAGATTTTTTCTTCAGCAAGTGTTTTTCAATTGATTTGTACAAATATTAGTTCTGGAGGATCTTCTGTATATATTGTTTATAAAATGGACTTTGAACAACCTACACCGACATTTTCTAACTTTATTTAGAAAAACAGTCTGCTGACTGTGACAAATACGTAGTATACAGAGTTCTGAAGGTTTACCGAAGTCAACAGAGACATCATTCATGACAACTGACCTGGAAATGAAGTGAAACTGAAGGAATAATTTTAGTATGAGAAGCAAGAAAAGTCACAATATGGAATAACTATTTCTGAATCTCATCCATTCATTCAAGATGAATGGATTCAAGTTCTGGATGAAGATAAACCAGTGTTCAGCGTTGTGAATTAAAGATATAAGATCTACAACAGCAACAGACAGTGCAACTGACCTCAGAGTCTCCAGTCTACACAGTGTGGACTTCCTCCAGAAAACCACACAGCAGTTTCTCACCTCTGAATCCTGCACATTGTTGAGACACTCAGGTCCAGTCTCTCAGATGGGAGGGGTTGACTTCAGAGTTGAGGCCAGAGAAGAATAGCCATTCCCTGAACTGCAGCACCTCAATCTGAATAAAGAATAAATCATGTGGATAAAAAAGCATTTTAATGACTCAAATCCTCCTCATATCCTTGAAGTTTTTACATGACCTTCTTCTTCCTGAATCACTAAACAACATTAAAGGACAATTCATATTTCTTGACTCCAACCAATGTCAGATGTCACATCGCTGATTTAAAGAGTCTTCCCATGATAACTACACTGTAAGAAATGGCTTCGTGAGTTCAGCTGTAGCTGAATGAAGCTTCAGCAGTCTGCGAGACAAATGTGTGAAGAATACTGAATTCTCCCATCCTGCTCTGATATATTCAGACCTCTGTTCTTGGCTGAAGGTGTGTGTTCTGATTCTACTCTCCTCTACAACAGGAGAGAAAACACCTGGTTATGTATATAATGAGAATAATTTCATACTGTGTATATTTGAAAAACTAAACTACTAATCTACACTGACTGACCGGACTTACACAGCCTTTCTGCAGTTCCCCACAGCTGGGATCAGTCTCCGTCGTCCCTCCTCTGATGTGTTGTATTTCTTCAGGTCCAACTCATCCAGAACCTCCTCTGACATCTGCAGAACGTAGGCCAGAGCTGAACAGTGGATCTCAGAAGTCTCTTCACTGATCCGTTCTCTGACTTCAGGAACTCTTGGATCTCCTGATGTACTGAGCGTGTTCATCTCCATCAGACAAAGTTAAGATGTTGATGCTTCTGTCAGAGAGATATCATCTCTGTTCATC
>JAFBJY010001290.1:0-23768 GCA_016801885.1 Toxotes chatareus | reverse complement strand
GATTTCCGGTTATGGCGGCCATGTGAGAAGACGCGTTTTATAGTGCTCTGCTAAGATTACTAAAATAACTTCTAAAATCACTCTTCTAAAGTATTCTTACAACAAGACGCAATTGTGATGTCGAAACCTGGGAAATTAAGTAAAGATAGGAGCAAAGTGTCGAAGCAGCCAAAATTAACTGAGTTTCGAGCTGGCAGGGAAACACAGAACAGCGGTGGAGAAATGGCGGAGGAAAACTCAAGTGGAGTTGGGGAACTTGGAGGTGAGAAGGCGGACACAATATTGACGGTTCTGGACTCCATAAAACTGAGTTTTCCGGAAGATTTGATGGAGTAATGACGGCATTAACAGATATGAGAAAAGAAGTAAATGAATGCACACAACGAGTGTCACAGGCGGAACTAAGAATAGCTAATGCTGAAGACGGTTGCTAGCTTGCAAGCTAAAGTGTACACGCTTGAGTCGTAAAAAAATAAGACACTGGAGGATAAACTTTTAGACTTGGAAACAAGAAGCCGTCTTAACAACGTGAGACTGGTTGGTCTCCGGAGGAGTAGAAGGTCGGGACCCGGCACCTTCTTAGAGAAGTGGATACCCGAGGTGTTGGACGCCACATCGCCTTGAGCAGTGGTTATTGAACGAGCGCACAGAGTTGGACCTCCGAGGGATCCCGTGCACCACCGAGGACACTAATAATGAAGTTTTCAGCTACAAAGACAAGCAGGCTGTTATCTCTGCTATGCGGAACAAAAAAGATGTCCGTACAAAGACCAGCAAGTCAAAATCTACCCGGACCTAGCTACGGGAATACATCAGCTGAGGAAGCAGTTCGACCCGATCCGCCAGGAGCTGAGGAACTTGAAGATACGCCACGGAGTGATCCATCCAGCGAAGCTGATAGTAACGCATAAAGAACGCACCTACACATTTAAGTCTGCAAAGGAGGCTCAGGAATTCATCAATAATATACAGAAATAGATGGCTGTTAATAAACGTACACACTAACAGAAAGCTGTGCTAACTAAAGAGCTAACTGTCTATAATAGTTTATAGTTCTGATACGTACATTGATGGATGTGAGAAATAACATAGAAACATATTTGGAGTTTTTCTTTTTTCGTGGAAGAGAGTGAAGATGTATATCTTAGAGCAGTAGCAGTTGTTATGTGAGTAAGAACCAGAGCGTGGTATGACTGATCCTCATCGTGTGGAACGGTCACTAGCGGTAACAGGAGACGGACTTTTTTGGGGAGGGGGCCACGTATGTTGGCTGAAGGGACATGTTCGTGTTTATGTTCATATTCATGTTCAGAATGTAGGACTCTTGTTCATAAGTCCGATTTTGTTTTGCTCCTCTTTAGTTTTTCAGTATGGTTATATGCTTTATTAGTATGTAATATAAAACATGTCTCAGGTAAAACTTAAATTTGTTTCTTGGAACTGCAGGGGTCTACAACAACTAAAAAAAAATTAAGCAAGTTATGAACAGGTTGAAGGAAATGAATTCCAAAATAGTTTTTGCAGGAAACTCACCTTTTGGAAGGGGAAACAAAAAGATTGTAAGAAGGTGGCAAGGGGTGTTTATACAGCAGCTTTTTCATCTAGAGCTAGAGGAGTCATGACTCTCATCCATCAATCAGTCCCCTTTCTAGTAGAAAACGTTGTTAAAGACAAATGGGGTAGATATCTAATAATACAAGGCTCCCTGCTGGAGGAAAAGTTAAATTTAGTAAATCTGTATGGTCCAAATATAGATGACCCCAATTTTTTTGTAAATCTTTTTCTAATGCTTTCAACCCTAGGAGGGAAACACATAATTGCAGGGGACTTTAATTGTGTTTTGAGCCCGAGTGTAGACAGATCTACAGGTTTAGATCAATCCCATACTAGGAGTCGAGAAACTATACATTATTTTATTAAAGAACTAAATTTGCAAGACATATGGAGAGAATTAAATCCGCAAGACAAAGCCTTCTCTTGCTATTCTAGCACATTCCAGACATACTCCCGAATAGATTTCTTTTTAATCTCATCTGAACTAAGGGCAAAGATACACAACTGTTTCTATGATAATATTGTGATTTCAGATCATGCTCCTTCCTGTTTAGTTTACACGGATAATAGATTAACAAAAGATCCTCCTAGATGGCGTATTTCAGCACAAATGGCTACAAGATGAAGAGTTTGTTAAATATATTATGAGTCAGATAGACATGTTTTTCAAATTAACACAACACAAACGTAAGCGCTTGCACAAAATGGGAAGCCTTCAAAGCTTTTATTAGAGGACATATCATTAGCTACATAGGTTCCCAAGCAAAAAGGCCCAGCGAGAGAGAACGATTTGGAGTATAAAATAAAAACCTCCAGGATAAAATTTTAGGAAAAGTGACCCCAGTCTTGAAACTGAATTGCTAATATTAAGGGCTGAATATAATAAATTGTCTTCCACCAGGGCAGCCTCTAGCCTCTTAAGGTTAAATCAAACATTCTATGAACAAGGGATAAATCTGGAAAATTATTAGCATGGCAGATTAAACAATTAGAAAAACAAACACCAATTACAAATATTATATCAAACAAAAAAGTCATTGTAGATCCCTCAGAAATTAACAATATCTTTAAACAGTACTACAAAGACCTGTATGATGCAGGAGATGAGGTTGACTCACAAAGACTGGGGAGTTCCTTGATGACTTGGTCATGCCACATGTCTCAGGCTAACATAAACAGATGATGGATTTGGAAATTACAAAAGACTATATTGAACATGCTATTAATAGTATGCAATCAGGGAAAAGCCCCGGACCAGATGGTCTACCTATGGATTTTTATAAAGCATTTAAAGAAAGATTGTCAACACCACTATTAGAGATGTTTTTAGAGGCATTTCAAGAAGGTAGTCTTCCTCATATATGAATCGTGCCTCATCACTCTATTGCCAAAACCAGGTAAACCTCCTAATAAATGTGAAAATATGAGACCAATTAGTTTGCTCAATTCGACCTCAAGATTTTGTCTAAAATTTTAGCAAAGCGCCTACAAGAAGTTTTACCATTGATCATTAATAAAGATCAAAATGGATTTATAACAGGAAGGCAAGGCTTTCACAACGTTAGGTGGTACTGAATATAATTTATTTTAATAAAGAGGCATCAGATAAAGCACTTTTATCATTGGATGCTGAGAAGGCCTTTGATAGGGTCAAATGGTCTTATCTCTTTAGTGTTTTAAATAGATTTGGTTTTGGAAATAACTTTATAAAATGGGTTCAGATTATATATAAAAACGCTACAGCAGAAATTTTAACAAATGGGAATATATCAAAACCAATAAATATTGGCAGAGGCTGTCGCCAAGGTTGCCCGCTTTCACCCTTATTATTTACATTGGCAATTGAGCCCCTGGCAATAGCAGAAAAGCGGACACATCCACAACTTGGAGGAATAGTTGTTGGTCCCTCAGATCACAGAATAGCGTTGTATGCTGATGATATCATTTTATTTTTGTCAAATTTGAAAATATCAATCCCAATCTTATTACAGTTAATTAAAAATATGGTGAAGTTTCAGGGTACAAAGTAAACAATGCCAAGTCTTCAATTTTACTCCTTAATGTAAATGAGAGAAGAAACCCAATTGCAGAGGCTATCCAGTTTAATGTGGTGGAACATTTTAAGTATTTGGGGGTACAAATTACGCCAGATTTGGAAGGTGTTGTTAATGCTAATTATGATCCTTTAATGATTGAAATTACTAAACTAACTGAGAGATGGATGTCACAACCAATATCCATGATAGGTAGAATTAATATCCTAAAAATGAATGTTCTGCCAAAACTACTATATATGTTTCAAAACATTCCTCTACCGCCACCTTCAGACCTTTTTTTAAAAATAAAAAAAATATTTGTGGGTTTTATTTGGAACAATAAGAGGGCAAGATTACGCTTATCCTTGCTGTACTTACCATTTGACCGGGAGGTTTAAAATGTCCAAATATGCTGTGGTACTACTGGGCTGCACAACTGAGGTCCATGATGTTTTGTTTCTCAAAAAATGAATGTCCCCATTGGACTGAAATGGAGTCTTATAATCTTAGAGTGTCTCTTCCTTTGTACATACACTCAAACACGGTTAAAAAATTAGGGAGACAGACTAAAACCCAATGGTAAGAAATATGATAAAGATTTGGTATGATGTCAATAAGTACTTGAAGGAATCATACCGCTTATCTCAACATAGCCCTATTTGGGGCAACCAGTTCTTTGCGCCAGGTAGAGCGGATGCCACATTTAAAGTATGGGCTTCTAAGGGCTAGATTGTATTCAGAGCCTCTATATGCAGGATTCTAATACTATGATGTCTTTTGAAGAACTTAAGCAGAAGTATAGTCTTCATAGAAATCATTTCTTCAAATATCTTCAGTTAAGAAACTTTGTTAGAGTAACCCAAAATAACCTCAACAAACCTCCACTCTCATCTCTAGAAAAATTATGATGAAGGACAAGATACAGAAGGGTCTCATTTCAGAGATCTATAAGCTATTAATATCTCACTCAGTAGAATGCACAGTATATAAGGTTAATGCATGGAAAGAAAATTTACAAATTGAAATTTCAGACTTAAGAGTGGAGGGCAGCATGCAGTAAGGCTCATACATGTTCCATAAGTACACGCCTAAAATTATTGCAGTTTAAATGGATAATGCGAATGTATATAACCCCAGTGGACCTAAATCGATATAATAGTAATGTACCAGACATATGTACAAAATGTATGGAAGGCAGAGGCACACTGTTTCACTGTATTTGGCAATGTAGGAAAATTGAAATGTTCTGGGAAGAAGTACGAAAAATTATTGAGAAGATCCTGTTAAAGCAAATTGCATTAGATCCTAAGCTCTTTCTGTTGGGTGTGTACCCAGAGAAACATAACTACACTAAAAGTGAGAGAACATTCATGGACCTTGGTTTTGTGTTTGCTAAAAGAAGTATCGCACTGTTATGGAAGAGTAATCAAGCCCCAAATACTGCACAGTGGATTAAACAAATGTTAACAAGTCTTCCTTTAGAAAGAATAACATATATATTGAAGGCTAAGCAGCAAATGTTTGAAAAAATATGGAGGCCCTTTATAATTTTTGTGAAGGATTTTGATTTGACTGGGGATCAGGTAGATGGCTAAGGATAGTGGACGGGGCAGTTCCCTAATATTTCAATAATAATTAAACATTTCAAATGTTTTGCAAATTATATTATAGAGGCAATTATATGTATGTCTAATGAAGCAATTGTTGTATGAGAGGAGCATTATTGTCGTTACTGCTTCATTGTTGTTGTGTTTTGTTTTTTCTTTAGCAGCAATGAATACTGTTTTTTTTTTTTTTTTTTTTTTTTTTTACATTGATGGAAAACTACATATGACTGGCTGCATGTATGTTATATAAAAGAAAATGCCAATAAAACTCTTTTGGGAAAAAAAACTGTATCGTTTGGATGTGCCGCCAAAGTGTGTTTATCAGGAAACAAACTGTATCAACATGTCGTGGGTTTGTCGGATGGAGTTTTGCTTGATCATGGATCGTTCTAGGAAGTTTTCCCCGGTGTGGAATAATTTTGATCTCGTGACGCCAAACAAGGTAAATCTTTTTCTCCTTTATATACTATTTTTTACGGTGGCGCATTGCACTCACTTTATCAGTTTATCAAGTGAATGACCTGTGATACATGATAGTCAGTTAAAGAGCCTTAGAGTTGCTTTATTCATGTTATCATGTAATTATGAGATCCTGATCTCGTAATCATGAGAGGGTGTCTATTTTTTAACAAGTGAATGCAATGTTCTGGTAAGAGGTTTGAATTGTTTTCAGATAAATTAACTTTTATGTTATTGTAGGTGAAGTGTCGGCTCTGCTCTACAGAGATATCTTATATCAATAAGAGGACTTCATCAATGCTGAGGCATTATAGAGCTCGGCATGGCAATGAAGAATTGGCAGATACTCGTGAGAGTACCCCAGGTATGTTGAAAGTCTCTCTAAAAATTGTGCTAAAAAAACATGCATGCAAACAGACAGGCTCCAGGCCTGGTATCAAACCTCCAACCCTCTTGCTGTGAGGCGACAGTGCTAACCACTACACCACCACGCTGCCTTATGTCTATTTGATATTGTTTGTAAAAATTACAGTCCTTTTATTAAGCTTTTGACAAAATAGTTCCTTTTGGCTTGCAGTTCCTAACAAGCAAGCAGTGGATGAGGCAGTGGTCAATATGATCATCAAAGACTGTCAGCCACTCAGCTTTGTTGAAAATGAGGGATTCAGGGAGCTCCTGAAGCTTATTCTACCTTCGTATGCTCTACCAAGCAGGAAGGTATGTTTAAGAATTTTTATTATATGTTTGTACTAACTATATAACTATATTTTATTGGTGTAACAGTATTTGTATGGTTATTTTCAGACCATCAAGGACTTGGTGAGCCAGAGATATGAGGAGGAAAAGGAGAAAACCAAAAGGACCTCCAGAGTGCCGTTGCTGTTACTTTAACAGCTGATATGTGGACGTCTATGAATATGGAGGCATATCTAGCTGTTACTGGCCACTATGTGGACAAAGAAAGCCATGAACTCCATTCATCAGTCTTGGCAGTGCAGCATTTTCCTCAGAAACACACTGCAGAAAACATTGCCACGGTTAAAAGGAGCCTCATGGAGGAGGGGCATAGCAGGAAAGGTCAGGTGTCTTGTCACTGATGCAGCAGCAAACATGACTGCATGTGCTCGAATGCTGCAAATACGGCATACCATTTGTATAGCCCATTCCCTGAATTTAATTGTGAGAAAATCATGTGATCAAATCCCAACAATAACTGAAATACATAACAAAAAACACTACACATTGTGACATACTTTCGATCGAAAGCGTGACTGCTAAAGAGAAGCTCACTCAAATACAGCAACAGCTGGGAACACCGGGCCATAAATTAATAAACGAGGTGCCAACACGATGGAACAGTACCTACCAAATGTTTGAAAGAATGACTGAGCAGAAGGAGGCAGTCTGGGTGTCACTGGCCTCATTAAAACCTGACATCACTCCACTGACTCCAGAAGAATGTCAGATCATTGAAGAGATGCTCAGGGTTCTTGCTCCTTTTGACCAAGCTACAAGAGAACTGTCTGAGGAAAAAGGGTCTCTGGGTCTAAGGTCATTCCCATGATGAGAATGCTCCACATTGAGCTTCAACGCCAGGCCACAACAGTGACAAAAACAGCTGCTCAGCAACTGGCTGAAAACCTGAGGAAGCGGCTAACTGACGCTATTTATGCATGGAATCTCTCAGTGTGATGACTCTGGCAACTCTGTTAGATCCCAGATTTAAAAAGAATGGATTTGTTAGTCAGCAAAAGGCAAGTGAAGCGGTGAAGAGACTGCAGTCAGAATGTGCAGAAGAAATGAGGAGCCAAGAGCCTGACCCAAGAGAAGAAGAGCCTAGCTCTTCACATGGGTCAGAACCCAGTTCAGGTATGAAAATACATACATTATTTACAGAATAAACTGGTCCACTTTCTCAAGCAGATACACCAGAAATCCTCAAATACTACAATAATAACCAAGACACGTCTGTCTGCAAGTGCTTATGCAAGATATACCGGTTTACACTCTGATTAACTCTGCAAACTCTCACAAGCAACATCAAAACACTTCTCACCGTGTGTGATTCTTTCCCTTTAAATCCTCTGGGACAGGAGCGATGACTGGGCTCCGCCTGAGGACAGCTTCTCACCCACAGGGAGGAATCTTTCTTTGCAGCCGCTTTCTGTCTTTCCAACAGAGTCCAGATCACACGCCCAATCCCATCCTCGTCACTAAGTTTGTGTTGGAAAAATACTTTTCTCCTGATGAGAAGTGAAATAAAATTCTTTAGACAGTAATTGTCTTTTGATGTTTTATTATAAAATAAAGTTTACAGAGTAATCAACTTCTGCAGAAAGATCAGAGCTCAAGCATCACCAAATGCTACAGAGGTCTGGCCCAGGTTATAAGTTCCCAGAGGACTTATGCCTGTTTCTCACATACCAGGATGGCAGGGAGACAAAATAATCTGAAGGTTATAAAATAGAGATAAAGTGTAAGTTGTGCTCTGAGGCACCGGAGACATAACAGGTGTCTTCACAGTAAACAAAAGTACATTAGGCCACTACAGGTCATGTTGTATGTACTTAACCCAGAATTGAATACACAAGTTTATGAGAATATCTGAATGCATGATAAGAGAGTATATGGTTATATGATAAAATGACATTACACTTCACTTTACTTACTATATTTAATATTTTCATAAGTGCTCTTTTTTAAGGATTTGTGTTATTTATTTATATGTGTGCCTTAAAGTCGGGAGTCTGCAAATTGTTATGTTCGCATAATAACAATAAAGATTCTTGAATCTTGAATATGTTTTTATTTTTGTATAGCTATTTTTCTAATGTATCTAGTGTAACACTGTGGGCCTAGGGAGCACTGCAATTTCAAAACCTGTGTATGACCTGTACATATGATTTTGACAATAAAGCTGACTTTGACTTTGAAGGGCTAAAGTCGTTAGCGCTAGCTTACAAGTGCGCGTTACATCAACGTGTGTAAGCTAGCGCTAGCGACGTTAACCCTTCTCATGGGTCTTGTGAAACTACTCATTCATTCTAATTTTTGGATAACTCAAAGAATCAAAGCAAACGTATTGTGCTTCTTAGCAGTTGCTCAATCAAGTGCTACGGCCATAGATGGTGCAATAAACCTTTAATGTTAAGTGGGACATTTAGAGAAAGCGCTAACAATGTTAGCGCTAGCTAACGCCATATCTACACATGCTAACTTCTGTGGTGTCTGTTGGGATCGACTCCCAGCTAAATAAATAAATAAATAAAAAAGGCAGTGTCATTTCAGCTTGCTTAGGAGTATTTGAATTGGCAATCTGAAGACACATGGTTAACCTGAAACCTTTCACGACAGATGAGGCATACGACATAAGACCTAAAGACCTTACTAAATAAAAAGCTGGTAAAATCTTCCAGTTTGCAGCAACTTACCTTAACAGGACAGAGCCAGAAGCTTTCTTCCCGCTTTCAACGTGCTTAAGTGCCATTACGAAAGCACGCCTTCATCGGGAAATGCGCATGTCACACAGTTAAGTGCTGCCACCTATTGTCGGGCATAGGTGTCAGGTTGTGAGGACGGCTCTTCATCACTCATACTTTCTCAGGCTGATGACTTTAATTACTTTATTCACTAAAAGTTTTATTAACTAAGTGTAAAATAGCAGAGTCAGCAAAGTAAGCACACATCAGTTAAGATCACTTCTTATTTTAAGCTATATTAACAATTACATTTTACAGTGTTCATACCTATGCTCTTTGCTCAATATTCAGAACTCTAGTCTCAGTCTTGGCTCCAGCAGCTTCATTAACCTCGTCATTCCAAAAGCCTGCACCTCCTTTGGTTGCTTCTCTTTTCAATTTTCTGCCACAAACGACTGGAATCACTTACAACAGACTGTAAAACTCAGCTCTTTAATACCATTCTCTTCTTTTAAGAATACATTACAAACCATGATCCAACATCCTTGTACTTGTTTTAGTCATTTACCATGAAACTCACTTTATATATATATGCACATATTACACTGTCATTTTGATTGATATGTATTGAATTTGTACTGTGATCCTTTGTCTTATCTACTGGATTGTGTCTGTGGCCAGGTTGTCACTGCAAATGAGAATTGGTTCTCAATGGACTTTCCTGGTTAAATGAAGCTGAAATAAAATCCTACTATACATGCTACTGTATATATGTGTGTTTATTTTTAACACTTGTGGCCATTCATCAGTTTATTCTATTCTTTCATACCTTTCTGCTGATATTGATGGTTAATACAATTCTTGAAATGAATCCACTTTTTTAATGTGCAATAAAGGTATTTATGAAGCTCTTTGCTCTGAGTTTGTTGATGGTATTTTCAGAACTTATCTTCATTCTGTTGGCACAGATGGTTCAGTTTTCAGTGTCACATTTTGAATAAGACTCAAGGAAAAACATTTTAGCTGAGACATGGTGGATCACAATGAATCACATGTAGCATCTTGTCAGGACAGGTGCATGAATGTGAGCTTCAGCTGTGGATGATCATGTATGAACCTACAGTATTAAATGAAGTCATACATGACAAATGTTCAAATCAAAGTGTAGAGCTGCACTTGATCATTTTTATTCTTTCCACTGACTTTGGAATGCTTTTGGAATTTTCCAACAATCTGACTGATGTATCAGAACACCCCTACACTTGCTGGGATTTTCACTGCAACACTTTGTAGAGTTTAACTGTGAATGTAGTCAAAAGCAAAAAAGCATCCAGTGAGCAGCAGCTCAGAGGAGGTGTGGCTCATGACGTCACCATCTCATCTGCCTTTGATCCCCAGGCAACGGCTCTGACGTCACTACGGCGGCAGCCAGATGATATAAATGAGGAGCCTTCCTTCACTGACTCAACGTTTCTGAGGAGGTAGGGACTGCTCTGGTGGCGGTGCGTCGCCGGTGTCTCAGGCTACCAACGTCTTTGCTGGGGGCATTCAGTCGCTTTCGTTCCGCTCATGCTGCGGATCCTTACTGATAACGGTTCATTTTGAGCGTCTGTGAGGTTAATATCCAGGAGAACTGAATACAAATGTGACCTGGGCCACCAGACTCTGTCCTTCTCTCTCTCTCTCCCTGAGAGAGAAACACAGAGTTTTTGCTCTCTCTTTCTCTCTGAGGGAGCGAGAGAGAAACACAGAGAGAGATGCTTATTGAAATTTGACTGAAATTTATTGAAATGGAAATAATGTATATACATTATTAGAGTTTTTGCCTCTCTGTTTTCTCTCTGTTCTCCTCTCTCTCTGGCAGAGAGAAAGGGAAGAGCAAGAGATCTCTCTCTCTCTCTCTCAGGCAGAGAGCGAGTTACACAGAGAGCTTCCCTCTCTCTCCTTGAGACAGATAGAGATCGAGACGCTTTTCTCTCTCTATCTGTCTCTATCGATGGAGAGGGAGGAGCGAGAAGGAGAGCATGGCCTTCTTTAGCCCTCCTCAGCGAGAAACAGAGTTGTTTTCCGTAACGCCAGTGGCGGTTTTGGCACAAGTTACTACTCACTGGCCTTTGCTGTCATCAGTATCAATCATTCAATAGGGAGCAGATTTCGTATAATGACATTATTGATGATTTTGCATCAAGGAAGGCCAGAAAGCTCAGGTTTTAGTTTGAGTTTTTTCTTTGCTGCTCTTAGTGCAATAGTGTTAGAATTAGATTTCCTGTAGTGTGCTTTCATTTGTGTGATGAAGGATTTGTGCTATTCAGAATATTTATTCTATATTTTATTTGTATATTATTCTTTGATTTTTTTTTATTATTCTCAAATAATAAAATTATATTGTTTTATCCTATATCATTACTTATCTGCTGTTGTTATGTGTGATTGTGTATATTTTTGCCACTTTTATGTATATAGAGTATATTTATTTAATTTCTGATAACTTTAATTTGGAGTAATTCAATGTAGAGCCGCCACTGCAGAACGCTAACCTCTTTCTCCACCGAAAGAGCTGCTTCTCTCTATCTCAAAGTTTTTTTTCTCTTTCCGTCAGTGAGAAAGAGAGAGTTTTTCTCTCTTTCTCTCAGAGAGTTCTTCTCTTCTGAGAGAAAGAGAGAGTTTTCTCTCTTTCTCTGTATGGCGCTGTATAATGAATGAATAAATTGAACTGATGGCAATAAAATAAGAGTTAGAATGATATTATCTCTGCCCTTCATTTTCATACAGTAGTTCTTTAGCTAGAAAATATCTTCTTGAATCCACATCAGCAACTTGCAACTGAGGAAATATCCAAATTACAAGTAGGCACGTTACAGGCCATGAATGAGGCAAAGTGGTAAATGCAGCTCCAAAAGTCAGTCAGTCAGTCACTCACATACATACATACATACATACTCCCAGCTCAAGCCCCGGACATGAGCCCCAATGAAGAATTAAAAACAGTAATTGAAGAAGAATGGGAGAAGATTACCCCTCAACAGTATGAAAGGCTCGTGGAGAACATGCCAGCCAGGATTTAAGTGTTACTGCGTGTTAATGGCAGGAGTACTAAATAAGAATTTTGTTATGTGATGGTTTTATATTTGACTCCAAAGACATTCTTTGCTGTTTGTTGACTTTGATACCGACAATGTTGAGAACTGACATGTTGACGCCATGAAGAATTTACTTTTGCTATTTTTTTTTTCTTGATAACAATAAACAAAAGAAATGATTTGTTTTGTTTGTATCTGTCTGATGCAGCCACACCTTGTGAAATCTCAAAAAGATTTTTCTGCAAATATTTCATGATAATTATCTGAGTTGTTAGTACAGTTGCTGTACTGCAGAGAGGAGCTCTGTTTGAGCCTTTGGTTTCTATATATCTATCTATGCTATCTGTGTAAGAAAAGATCTTTGACTCATAGTGAGGAAACAGTTTATGGCCATAGTTTAGTCACCTTGAACCCGATGACACTCCGCGGTAGCACATGACTGACACACAGAAAAGCTAATCTAAGTGATGATATGAAGCCTTGTGAGGTATGAAAGGATTTGTAAGACTGTGTCAGAAACAGGTTGATGCTCTGAGCTTAGAACAGAGTGTACTGCCATCTTGTGCTGAAATAAATGTCCTGCTAATAAGCTGGGACTTGACAAGTGCCACACAAAGGATCCCTGGTTTGAGTGTTTACCCCACAGTCACTGAGGCGTGGACGTCACTGGCTGTAGTCATGCCAAGGTTGTCTAAGGCGTGGGGCCAGTGGCTCTCACTGTGGGAGGAGCTGCTGGAACTGGGCTGGCAGTTTGATCCTCAGCTCCTCCTGTCCACATGCAGAAGTGGCAAGCACTGCCTTCAGTGTGTGTGTGTGTGTGTGTGTATTTGAATGGGTAAACAAGAGCCAAAAGAATGGATTACATACTGTACAGAAGAAAGAGGTCTTTGGGACTAAGAACTCCATACCTGAGGACACACACCACACACACACACACACACGAGAGTGGCTGTGGAAATACACATGTAAAGAAAACAGTGATGAACAGTCAGAGTGAATAAATAGTGTCATACCAACTGGATTGTTGGGGTCAAAAGAGGGAGGGAGTAGTCCGTGCTCATGGGTGTTTTCATCTGTAATGTCTTCTTCATACTCTCCTCTTCTCCGTTTGTTTGGTCTTTGGACGCCTGTTGCTTTCCTAGAAGAGACAGGGACTGCTTTAAAGTCCAATCTAGGACATACACAGGGGTAAAAAGACCTGGTCCTGGCTTTGCTCAACAAAGCAGATAAGCTAATAATTAAACATTTTCCAAATGGACTTCATGTGTCTTCATCTTGGTGCTGTTATTAAACACCTGCAATGACTTATGGCAAGTACCTGCCCCAAGGACAACGTCCCATCATTCATCATCAAGCCTGATTCTCTACCCACTGAGGAACTGCTGCCACTCACAGTTCTACTTCAAAGAAAATCAAAGCGCACCTGCCTCTGCAGCAGGAGCTCCCGCCTCTTTGTCCTCCTGGTCCTGCATCTTCTCCTGTCCTTCTGTTTTGTCCAACACCAGAATGGTCTCCTCCTCCTTGGCCTGGCTGTGACTGAGAGGACTCTCCTCTTTCTTATGGTCCTCACTCTCTGCGGTCACTGCTCCTATGGCTGGGCTGTTTGAGGAGGAGTCTGCAGGGGCAGCTTCAGGTGGGTTACCTGATGCTGCAGGGGCAGACACGGACAGGTGTTGGACCTCTGGGGTGGAGTCCAGGGTGGGCAGTGGTGTGATTTCTAAACATAAAGACAGATTTCAGGACAAATTTATAATTTGAAAAAAAAAAATATCTAGGAAAGACTGTGTTTCCTTGTGTTGATGGTAGAAGTGAAATCAGTGTGAGGCTGTACCAGTCTCAGGTGTTTGGCTGAGAGAGGACTCAGCCTGTGGAGCTGGTAAGGTGGATGCTGCAGCGGTGAGGACCGGACCGGGTGTTAACCCTGACGACCTGTCTGAGGAGTCAGCTGTTGGTGCTCTCACGGGTTCGGACTCTTGATACTTGTTGATCAGACTTGAGCAGAGTCGCTGTGGCATCCAATACTGCTTGTAGTGGTTATTTCTTTAGTTTCCTTTTCCTATTGAGAACCACTGTGGTGGCTGAGCAAAAATGTCTGACTCTGCACATCAAGAAAAATCCCAAGGTCCACAGAAAGATGGCTGACAAATAAAGTTGAATTGAATACAAATTCTGAAGTAATACAAAACTCAAAATGTCAAAGTGCAACTACAAATAAGGATTCTAATGATAACTAAAGATTGACTAAAAATAAATCAGGGCCATAGTCTG
Source organism: Toxotes chatareus (assembly GCA_016801885.1). Classification (NCBI taxonomy): domain Eukaryota; kingdom Metazoa; phylum Chordata; class Actinopteri; family Toxotidae; genus Toxotes; species Toxotes chatareus. Next base: position 9,345 of record JAFBJY010001290.1, on the reverse strand, counting down.
CAGCAGCCAGGAATCCAGGATGTGAGGTCAAAGACTGTCTCTTCCTGCTCCAGCCCCTTCTCCAGGGGATTAGTTCTCTTGAGCAGCCACAGAGCTTTGTAATTCCTATGATGCCTGTTTTCGTTTTGAGCTTCACTGACCGGACCAGTCCATTGGCATCAGGCTTAGTTTCCAGGACTCTTGTTAAAGGCCATGAAGATCGTGGGCGAGGTAGGGTCGACTATTACCACTACATCTCTGATGTTGAAGTTCTTTCTCACCTTGGACCATTTCTGTCTCTCTTGCATAAGTAGCAGACATTCCTGTGTCCATCTCTTCCAGAATAAGTCAGCAAGGTACTGTATTTGTTTCCAGCGGCACCTGGGTGTATGAGTCAGCTCTGGAAAACTCAGCAGGAGGAGAACAGGTTGAGAGTTAAGCAGAAGAATGTGGTTTGGGGTGAGAGGCTCTAAATCAAAGGGATCAGAAGATGAAGTTGTGACTGGGTGGTTGTTAATGATTGCTTCCACTTTACATGGTAACGTCTGGAGACCTTCATCGTCTACTGTTTGTTGGTGTAAAAGAGAGTTTAAAACCCATTTGACCGATTTGACTCATCTCTCCCACACCCCACCATGATGAGATGCTCCTGGTGGATTGAAGCTCCAGTGTATTCCTATTTCAAGCATGACATTTTGTATCTTGCTGCAGTCTAAGCTGGACAAAGCCTTTCTTAACTTTTTCAGCACCAACTAAGTTGGTGCCATTATCAGACCAGATGTGCTTTATCTGGCCACAGTCTAACACCACCCTGAGTGTTTTCTTCTTGGGATGGTAGACTCCATGATGTTGAATATACCATGTCTGTCCTTTGGCTTCTTCCAACTCATCCTGTGGGAGCACCTCAGCATATCCTTTCAGTAAAACATCATTTAAAAAGTTTCTATACTCCCTGTGGAAACATCTGTTTCTGCTTAACTTTCTTTTCAGGCTTAGAAGACGTCGATAGCCATTTTTGTTGCATAGAGAGCAAGCGACTTGAGGGTTATTTGTTTTAGGTTGTTGAATGGGTTGAAACACGGCGGTGGAGACACTTGCTGCAAAGCTCCTTCTAGGGATTTGGGTTTAGCTTTAACAGACAATTTTTCCTTAGCTCTGATGGGCTTGTCTTGAATGTCTCCATAAACTGGGTCAGACACTATCCTCACTTGCTTCTCAAGGAACACAACAAGATCTATGAATTGATGTCTGCTGTTTTGCCTCTCCTGAAATTCACATACATAAGAGCGCCATCTCTCCCTGAGTTTGTAAGGCAGTTTCATAATCAAAGATTTTCATGTTTGATGACAAGTTGATTTCACCAGAGTACTTCATTTCCTCCATTGCATTACAACAACTCAAGAAAACTGCATATGTTTTGTAATGATGTTGCATCCTCAACTCTAACTGCAGGCCACTCTAATGCCCTCTTAATATAAGCACAACAAATCTTGTATTCATCACTCAAAATTTTCCTTTAGCAATGCTTTTGCTCTTTCATAACCTCGATCTGGGCTCATGTGAAGACAGCTCCTAACAAGATCTCTGGGAAGGCCACTGGTGTAGTGATCAAGGAAACACAATCTGTCTGCACTATTATCAGTTCTGAGTTCAATTGTTTGCTCAAAGGCTCTGATAAAGGGTCTATATGATAAAACATCTCCACTAAAGATTGGGATTTCTTTTGCGTGGAAGAGAGAGAGCTGTTGTTGCTTTACAAGCATTGATGTGATGTCATTTTGACACTGAAGAATTTTCAAGACTAATGAAACTAAAAAAAATGTTTTGAGGACTGGATGTTTGGACTGAGCTGCTTTTCTTACTCTCTGCACTATGTCCATTTGACTATATAGGAACAGGCTGAAAGTGGACACCTTCCTTTGGGCTTAACACTTGAGAGTTTGTAACAGGAAACAGCTTTATAAGCTGTGTCTGGAAGACAAAAATCTATATCTGCAGTGTCACTTTTAGCTGACATTTCAGCAAAGTAGTCTTTAATTGCATCTTTACCTTCACTTGGCAGGATTTTCAACAGGTGGCTCTGCTTCTGGGCCCATCTGTGGCTCTATAACAGGTGGCTTAGTTGCTGCATTTGTTCCTTGGTGTTGTCCGCCAAATGCGGCGACTACTGCAAGCTTGGATGATGAGGCTTCCAACTGTGTTTGCAGCTCCAGTGATTCACATTTCCGCTTTAATGATTTCATTGCTTTGTTCAGTACCTCTTCCTTTTCATCCAAGTCATGCTTTTCCTTGAATGCCGCCATCTTAACCATGATGGCTGCTCTTTCGGCTTCTGCACATATCCTTGCATATGCAACAGAGGAAGATCTTGAACCAGAAACATGGCTTGTGATTTGTGATGCGCTGTCTTTAGGGGCAACTTCCACTTCAGGGAGAATAACAGCTTCAGTCTGAGATGCTCCAACCAGCCACTCAGACACAGAAGAAAGAAAATCATTTATTTCTGTCATCTTAGGTTGAAACCATTCACATTCATCTTCACTGGCTTCTTTTCCTGTCAAAAGCTCATAATTAGCTTCATGTGTTTAAAATCATCCAACATCTTTGTATATTTGAGAAAATTCTCTTTAACTTCTTGCACACATGACGATCTTCCATAAGTTGAAGTAATATATTTTTCCTTCTAGTTAAATGTGCAAGCTTTCACCTCCTCAAGTTCCCTAGTTTAGACAGATGTTCTCTTCTCTCCATTTCTGTGCCTGTGTTTGAAATACTGGCTTCTTCACTTTCTTTGCTAATATGATCCATGTTTGATAACTTATCCGGAAATTATCCAAATGAGCCACAATAACGGTCCACTCCTATAGCAGAACCTTTTAAATATTGAAGAATTTCACAACATAATCCACTCCTATAGCAGATTTCCTTTTCATATCATCCATATTGTCCACCAGGTGAGGGATCCGAATCATTTTACATACCATGCTTTCAAAGAGTCAGGCCATGTGGTCGGCATCCAGCTCTCCATCTCCAAATAAAACCAGTCCTCTCCTTTTTACTGGAGGTCCTGAAGTTCTTGGCTTGGTGGAAGGAGTTTTGACTTGTTGTAGTGGTTATTTCTTTAGTTTCCTTTTCCTATTGAGAACCACTGTGGTGGCTGAGCAAAAATGTCTGACTCTGCACATCAAGAAAAATCCCAAGGTCCACAGAAAGATGGCTGACAAATAAAGTTGAATTGAATACAAATTCTGAAGTAATACAAAACTCAAAATGTCAAAGTGCAACTACAAATAAGGATTCTAATGATAACTAAAGATTGACTAAAATAAATCAGGGCCATAGTCTGCAGCAGCCAGGAATCCAGGATGTGAGGTCAAAGACTGTCTCTTCCTGCTCCAGCCCCTTCTCCAGGTGGCATCCCTGGCCTTTTATCTCCTTCTGTGACAAGCAGAGCCACTAGATGGAGACAACTCCAACAAAAAATGTGTAAAACATGAAAATATAAACAAATAATCATTTTGGCTCCTACACTGCTGTTTCTGTGGAAACCTCCATTGGTGTGTCCTAGAAGCAGAAAACCAGAAAAAGACTGACATCATAAGACTGTGGACATTTAAGTCTGGGACACCCCCCATCAAACATGTAGAGAAAAGCTTCATGGGATATACACAAGCTAAAATGTACCCCTGTAGTGTCCTGAGGGACAGATATGGGAGCATCCTCCTCCTCCCTGTCTGTGGTTTCCATGGGAACAACAGCAGGAGAACACGGAAGGTCGCTAACATCTCCTACTTCATCTAATGTCACAAAGTCACTCATGTTGAATGGGAAGTGGTCCTCGTCCTCCACCTGATTTCATGACAAGACAAAGAAAACAGGGGTTGTGGGTTAGGACACACAGGAGACATTTAAGTGTCTCCTGTGTTTGACCCAGCAGCACCTCCTCACCATTCTGGTCTCAGCCTGTGAGCTGTTACGCTGTGCGTCCGCCCAGGAGCTCTGCTTGTATCCCTCCGACCGGAAAGACTGCCTGGATCCGGACAAACCTTCACCGTGTGCTCTCTTTCTCTCTCCTCTGCCACTCCCTCCTTTCCTCCTCCCTCTTCTCCCTCTCCCTCCTGGCTCTTTCATCCCACTCCCTCTCCCTCTTAGCCCTCTCCTCCTTCCCTCCCATTTCTTGAGTGACCTGGTGAAACAGGGATGAAAAAAGACATGAAAGCTCACAGGCTGAGCTACACAGAAGAACAACCCGACTCCAACAACAGGCTGACGAGCGAGAGCCACATTTCTGCTGTATGTTACCATAGGTAGCTCTGGCATGGCTGTCTCACATGGAAGACAGATGCCTTTGTCTCTTGGGCACCTGCAGCCTTGTCCTTTCCTGCTTCAGATGGATTGACTCCTTTATTGTCTCCTGTCTCTGTGACAGTTTTATCAGCAGATGCTTCCCTCATGTCTGTATCCATGACTGCTTCTGCGTCTTGTGCAGCTGAAGAGTGGGAAACAGCAGCGCTAGGCTCATGGCTTCTGCTGCTGTCTTTGCTGGCGTCTTCTCCCAAAGCTTGGTCTTCACCAGCCGTCTTCTCTGTGCTCTTCATCTTCTGGTCTGTCCCAGAAGCATCTTTCTTCCACCTCCTCCAAAGGAGGTTGAGACTTCTATATGGACAGCCTCCTCTTCCTCTGCAGCTGCTGCTGTTTGGCTGCTTTTGCCGTTAGCAGGTGCATCCTATGAGCAGACACAAGGAGCTATTGAGCAGTGTGACATCAAACATGTGCACATGGAGCTGACGCTGCAGGACATCATGCCAGTAGTAGATAAGAAATATGTCTAACTGAATAATGAGCAAGCACTGCCAATCAATTACTGACCTCAGACGACTCAAGGTACATAGTGATGACTTTTGTCTGTGTGTTGGCCTTGGGGTCCGGCTTGTGGGGAGAAGAACAGGGGTTGTTCTGGATGATGCACGGAAACGCCTGGAAGCGCTTGTAAACAGAGAATGCCATGGCTGCAGTCGCCATCTCACAAATGACCTAAGTAGGGAGGCACAACATCACATCAACAGCATGTTACATGTCTTTACAGATAAAGAGCAAGATGTGATTTGGATTTTCAGCCCAGGACAGAGCTGTGTGAGGACACGGATATTCAGGACAGGGGTGGCTGAGGATCTCATGGATTAGCATGTCTGCAGCTGCACAGACAAACAGCACTCACCATGTTGTTGAGCACGAGGTCTTGGTGACGATACCAAAACGTGGCACCAGTTTTTTGGAGCTCAGAGGAGCCAGAGGACATGTTGGGGACATTACTGATCACTAAGAGCCTGCTCCAGCCCACTGGAACAGTACTCTCCTGGAGGACACAAAGGACATACAGTCACTGACTGATGATAATTACTGGATCAAGGTTTACAGAAGACTAAAGCAGAAGATATACAGAAGACATATTCATTACCATCAGTAAATGAGGGTTTCTGCAATGTTACTATACCCATGAAAATACTGTTTTCTTACTTTAATGTATTTTCCAACAAAACTAGTTGTAAAGTTCCAGCAGACGTCATACGTTTTACAGGACTGTCCCTGTTTATCTACATCTACAATGTAGGACAGGGACAACTGAACACTTACTGCTGCAGTTTGACAGTAAGACCCTTCAGCCTGATTTAGGTTTATTACTTTAAAGAGCTTAGTGTAAATGTACATTTGGATCATCTACACTTGTCCCTGGTGTATTTACAGCAAAGTTTATTAACGTGCACTGTCCTTGTTACATCAAGCAATAAATAAGATGAGGTGCATAGAAATATCTAATGGTAGAAATACTCACTAATGGCTCCACTGATCCCATCAGCAGATTGTAGAGAGCCACCTGTGTAAAGAGGTTTTTACTGTTAATCAGCAGTTACTGCTCAAGGTTCACAAACAAGTAGAAATGCTGCACTAAGCACAAGATGAAAGAAGCAAGCACACAAAAGGAAGATATTTAATATAGAAGATTAGTGCAGAGGAGGAGAAAAGATGATGAGTGTCCTGTAAAGGATGTGGGTGAATGATGAGAGGCCTTACCAGTGTGCTGAGGCCAATATGCTGTTTGACATGGATTATCTTCTGCTCACAGTCTTTAATCTTGGTGGGGATGAAGGAGTGGACTTTCACTATCTGTTGAGCAATCTCAGTGTTCTGCCACTGACACAAGCACCCTAACATACAATAAGGATGTTTTTAACACGGTGCTGTAGGAAGATGAACTTTGTAACAGGTCAACAATCCAGAAACTAGTATCTATGGACAGACTGAGTGTGTAGACTGTCCACAAAGCAGTCCCACTGAGCCTGTGATAGTAGTTTAAGCTATGACAGAAGCAGCTTGCATGGCTACATGTATTACTGGTGTCCAGGTGTTTTCTCCTCTCCTCCTGGTGTGATCACACCAACCTTTCCCATTTGTTTTGCCAGGATGAGGTCCGAGGGCGTGTCAAAGGGCTGGATCAGCTTGATGATGTCACTCTCTGAGCAGCTGCTCTCAGGAAGTCCTGTGATCAACACCATGCCTTTCTGTAGGAGACATTACAGAACATTACAGAAGTGAATTTAACAGACATTTAGCTGAACTTAGCTTTTCCTTTTAATACATTTCCAAACATAAAATTCTGTTTTCAGACTGATGAGGGGAAAGTGACCTGAAAGGATTTTAGTATCAGGCTGAAACACAAGAAAATGTGATGGAAGTGAAGGAAACTGTACCTCATCAGACGTCTTGTGTTCAGCCTCAGCTCCTGCAGTGGGGAGTAGGAGGGAAAGATGCTACACTCAGTATGTTTTCATACACATCACAACTACAAGCCAGCAAAAGCAAGACATCACAAACCAGACTACATGTGACTAAGCTACAGTTTATTCCATGTGATCATGTACAGTTAACAGACTGTGATTTTAACTAGATATACTGAGTATTTGTTGACAGTGATAGATGTGGATATATTAGCACTGACTGCCTGCAGACTAGCAGTGGCGTTTTTTTGTTGTCCTACCTGAGTCTTCCCCGGCAGGACCCTTCTCTTGTCCTGAAGCAGGTTTGCTGTGAAGTCAGAAATAATCATATCTGAGTGCAGGTTTGAAATGGGCAGGTTGAGTGAACAACATACACTACTCACAATAAGTTAGGGAAATTGTTATTTACATGAGTGCTTTTCCTATTTGGTCTGAATTTTAATGAAATAAGTAAAAGTTCCCTTTGATATTACTAATAATGAATGAGAAGAAACACCTTTTCATTAGTTTAATATTTATTAGCCCAAAATTTAGACAAGAACAAGGAAAACCCCAAATAACAAAAAAATTGACAATGTCAGTAGCAGGTGTTTCCACCATTTGCCGTAATGACAGCTTGACAGCGACGCCTCTCATGCTCCCTCACTGGCCTCATGATGTTGTTCTGAGGCAATGCGTTCCACTCTTCCACAAGTGCTACACACAGTTCTGCCAGGGTGGGGGTGGGGCACGATCATCCAGTCTCTGCTTCAGCTGGTCCCAGACGTGCTCTATGGGGTTCAGGTCAGGGGACATTGCTGTCCATAACAAATGAGGCACTCCGACTTCCTGAAGTGGAGCTGTGACAGTTCTGGCGCGATGTGGTGGAGCATTATCATCCATGAACAGAAAGTTGGGGGGTGTGCTGGTGGAATTGGGGGATGATGATGGGTTCTATGATGTCTCTGAGGTAAGAACGTGCAGTGACTGATCCATCTAAAATAACCAAATCTGTTTTGCACTGACTGGTGATGCCTGCCCAGACTGTTGCACCTCCTCCACCAAAGCGAACCTGTGTCTGTGTCTTGATGCAAGTCTGCTGATAACACACCAAGTTCACGAGCAACATCTGACTGCCTGCACGCTATGGCCAGGTGGCGCTTGCACTTCGTCCGTCAAGAGACGTCCTGTGTTCATGGCTGTTTGAATGATGAACTTGGAATGACTCTATTGACAACACCAGCCTTTTATACCCACAGAATGTTGAAATTGATGCCACATTGAAAAGGGTTGTCTTCTAGTATTACTTGGTATTGGCCCCAATATGTAAGGCACACTGTACACAGTGAGACCATTACGTGGAAAACACAAAATGAAGTGTGTCTATCACCCCAATACAATTACCTCCCTATCCCAAAAAATCTCTGAAGTGAAACAAACACCGTATGTATGACATCCACTGAGTCTCTCACAACATCCCTAACTTATTGTGAGTAGTGTATATGTATATATGTTTTTTCTCTCCTCCACAGGATCCTACTCTTCATTCCTCCATCACTATGTAAATTTGTATATTGCCAGGTTTTACTTGTTTTTTACTATTTTTGTATTTTGTGTGTTGTTTTGTTGTAAACACTATTTTTTTGCACATTGTTCCATAGACTTGAATCACATACACACTACTGCACTTTATCCTTTTTCTTCTCCTGTTTTTGCTTGTGAGCTGCCTAACAAGTGAATTTCCTGCTGTGGGATCAATAAAGTGCTTTCTATCTATCTATCTTAATACAACAAAACAGAAAATCTGTTTTCAAGAAATGGACTGATTACTGAAACATGTTCTTTCTTTTTATCCGTAATATTCACAACATGAGCAAACTGCAACACTAACTACACTTCGTTTTTCTTTTTTTTTTTCCTATCATCTGTTTGAAACTGCTCTGGAACATCAAATCTCAAAGTGAAATTTCTTGTAAAACACATGAACATGTAGATACTCTTAGACGCACCTTCTGTCCTTGGCTCTTCTCACTCTCTTCTTCTGAGCACGCTTGAGGATCACGTTGTTGATCTTGCCAAAGGACCTGACCAAGTCAGTAACTTCCTGCTCTGAGGCGTGGTTTGGAATGCCTCAGATAAAGCAGACCATCTGAAACAGACGAGCCCAGAGAGGCTGGAGTGGCTGTTTTCTTCTTCTTCTTGGCTGGAGGAGGCCTGGCACACTTGCTAAAAGCAACAGCATTAGTCTTTGGTTAGTTTTAGGCTGAAAGAAGTGTGTAGACATAGTTAGCTGTGGCTGAGCTTGGTCCCAAAACAGTGGAATTCTGTGACAAGCTTTACACAACTAAAGAGAAAAACAGCCACTGTGTCAGCCGCCTTGTTACTTGCTGTCTCAGCCATCTTAGTTCCAGTCTTCATCCCGCTCTTGACACTTGTGATGTTGGACTGTCCACGTTTGGAGCTGTGAGGCACATTTAGAGGAGGGTGGATGTCGGCTGGTGTCAGTGGAGTCATGGTGTGGACGCTTCCCACCGATGCCAGAGGAACCCCCTGTAGACACAGCAAGAAGCAAAGTGGGGAGGAGGGAAAGCAAAAGCTCCACATCACTCTT
>JAFBJY010001289.1:0-49523 GCA_016801885.1 Toxotes chatareus | reverse complement strand
TGCCACTCTGTTTGTGAGAAGCAGTCTGAGAGCTTGAGCGAGTGCATCCAGCTCCAACACTGCTTCTCACAGACAGAGTGGGAGCTGCAAGGAACTCATCTTCAGGGGATTCCTCACCTGTTCAAGATACAAAAGAAGAAAAATGGACCTTTTCTGTACCTGGAAACAAAATGAATGAAGAGGTTATTAGTACATGACACTGCAGCCAGCTGACGTCTTCATCTATCTATAGATCTATCTGACCATCAGCCTTATCTACCATCAGATATGGACAGACGAGCAGAGCACCTGTTCAGGGGCTATCCCATGTTCTAACATGTAGTCTCTCTGCTCTTCCATCTTGACTCTTTTCCTACCAGCAGCCAGTAGGAACGCAAGTTAATCAAACAGACTTCTGCAGCACAATGGCAACCATCAACTCCACTCTCTCTCCTCCCCCCTCTCTTCTTGCTCTCCCTCATCTCCATATGAACACCTCACCACCACCTCTCCTCTGAATCCTCTGGAGAGACTCATCCTGGAGCAGCTCTGGTCTATGGTCCAACCATTTATGGACCCCCTTCAATTCGCCTACCAGCCCCGTCTCGGAGTGGATGACGCCATCATCTACCTGCTCAACAGAGTCTGCACCCACCTGGACAAGCCGGCGAGCACTGTGAGAATCATGTTTTTTGATTTCTCCAGTGCGTTTGACATCATCAGACAAACTCTGCTGGGTGAGAAGCTGACAATAGTGCAGGTAGATGCCCCACTGGTGTCCTGGATTGTAAACTACTCTGCAGTAGTAGGATGTATTTCAGGTGGTGATGAGAGTGAGTACAGGACGGTTGTGGACAACTTTGTCACATGGAGCAAGATAAATCACCTGCAGCTCAATGTGACGAAGACAAAGGAACTGGTGGTGAACATGAGGAGGACCAAGGCTACAGTGACCCCTGTCAACATTCAAGGGGTCAATGTGGACATGGTGGAGGAGTACAGGTACCTGGCGGTGTACCTAGGTCACAAACTGGACTGGTCCAAAAACGTGGACACTGTGTACAGAAAGGGACAGAGCCGTCTCTATTTTCTGAGATGGCTAAGGTCCTTTAACATCTGCTGGACGATGCTGCAGATGTTCTGAGTCTGTGGTGGCCAGTGCCATCCTGTATGCTGTTGTCTGCTGGGGCAGCAGCCTGAGGGTGAAGGACACTAACAGACTCAATAAGATCATCAAGAAGGCCAGCCATGTTGTGGGGGAGGAACTGGACTCACTGAATACAGTGTTGGAGAGGAGAATGTTGTCCAAAGTTAGGACAATATTGGACTCTCCTTCACACCCTCTCCACCATGTGCTGATCAGTCACAGAAGCTCGTTCAGCAACAGACTCATTGTTCCACGCTGCACAACAGAGCGACACAGGAAATCATTCCTGCCTGTTGCAATCAAACTATATAACTCTGGACTGTAAGAATCACGGACTCATGTATACTGTGTATACTTCATTTTTAAACCATCAACCACAAACCTCATGTACATGTGAATATATATATATATATATATATATTTACTCGCATTTCATGTAAGAAATGAACATTAACATGAGACATGAACCTGTGTCCAAAGCTTCAGGGAAGGCTGAGAACCAGAGCGTCATCCAGAGAGCAGAGGCCACCTGTGTAACGTCAATATGGCTCCAGTCACTGTACGGGCGGACATTGATTTTCATGATCCAAAGAGACTTTCCAGTTTGAGTGCAAGTCAGCTGCTGAGGGTTGCCAGTTCAATTGATGACAGCGACACATCTGGCAACATTGAGGACCTGAGTGAACCAGATCTGCGATCTGATTGTTAACTACATAAGAAGTGAAGAACTGAGTGCCCTGGAGGATGAAGACATGGCTCAACTCCTCACCCTCGATGACCTGCTGCTTGACCTGCTAGACCCAGAGACCAGGCTGGTTGAAACTAGCCAGGCCAACCCCCTCGAGATGAGAGAGATGCCACAGCCTATCACCAGGAATGCCCCAATCCCCTTGATCCTGACCATAACCCTTCAATCCAACCTCCTCCTCTCCCCAATCACAAACACTCACACATCCATCTCCACATTCAAGAAGAGACAGTAGCATACCAATGAGGAAGCTCACTGCTACAGCGTCCGCCACACCACCTAAGGCTGAATGATGTAGCAGCTCTGCTCCCACGTAGAGAGTTTAAGCTACACAGTGGTCAGATTTCTGATGTTAGTTCAGACATGTCATACAGTAACTTGTCTAAACAGATTGACGAAAAGTTCGGAAGAAGGTTTTACAGAGTCTGAGGTGATTTGCACTGTGATTAAGATTATAAAACCTGGTACCTTCAAAGAGAGGTTGTCTAGCAAAGATGACTTATGTGTTGATGAGCTAAAGTAGTTTCTCCCTGCTCATATCAGGGACAAAAGTAGTACTGAGCTTTTCCAAGAGTTAAGCAATGCTAAACAACAAGACAAAGAGAGCCCACAGCAGTTTCTGTACAAAGTAATGGGGCTAAAGCAACATGTTCTCTTTGAGTCACAGCAACCTGGTGCAGTTTACCTATAACAAAAAGCTCGTCCAAGGTACATTTTTGCACACCCTTTACCAAGGGTTAAATGAGAAAAACAACCATGTTCGACACGGCCTCAAGCCATTACTTACAGACCTGCAGGTTAGTGATGACTTTCCCTTAGATGTAATTACTAAGTCTACCAGTGAGGAAGCACAAAGACAAAAACAGCTTGGTACAGTGGCAAAAACTCGACCAGTAACTGTGAGTACAACTCAAGTTGACACTGAGTTACAAGCTAATCGTGATGCTATTAGAGAATTGACTGCACAAGTGACTTCGTTGACCAAACAACTGACCCACATGGTGAAACCCACTGATGGTGTTGCACCTAGCGACCCTCCCTCACCCGCAGTCCGTCCTCAGACATCATCATCTGAGATCAGGGGTTGATGTAAGAGTTGTGTGGAGCAGCATCTGCAGTAAGAACTATGGACATGTTACCAACACGGTACAATTGCTAATCAATAAAACTGCTCTTGCTGCTCCTCTTTTAGGCGGTAATGTTATAACTGAGATAATCAAACCAAACAAGAGCTGGCAGATGAGACTGATATTTCGACTTTACTCAAAATCTGAAATGTCAGTGATAGTATGGTGGAAACTTTGATTAATTGCACTCTTCGATGTTATTGTAACTCTCGAGGGAGTTGGCTCCTGAAGTGTGAGTGTGAGGACAGGAAAAAGAGTTATATTCGATCCAACAGGACAGATTTTTGAGGTGAGATGTAGAGTTAGAGAATGGCCAAATGAATTTGGTACAGTGGTCTTTGAGCCTAGCTTAGGAAGCCACTTATCCTGAGAAGGTTCAGAGCTGTTCCCAGCTCTGATGGATGTTCAAGTGGGTTCCACAAAAATTGTGAAAATCCCCTTTGGGAACTCTACAAGACACTGACATCTATTTGGCAAAAGAACAGTTCTGAGGGTACATTGGAAGAGGTTGATGAGACTAAGCCAGTTCACTTAACACCCTCTTCTCCCGCAGCTATAAGTCATATGTGCTGCCCAACCAAATGCAGAGCAAACAGGCAGAAACACAAAAACAGAAGTGGCACCCCACCTGTTGATGTGTCTCATCTTGAGAACATGAGCAAAAAGATTATCAGGGACATATTGTATGAGGAATCAGGTGTGTTTGCTAAAACTAGCTTCCGGACATTAGGGGAGCTATCCCAAGTTTGCAATTACGCAATCCATCTTAAGGATGAGACACCAGTTCAGACATCTTACAATTCAATTCCTAAACCTTTGTACAAGAATTTAGAAAGAATGTCTTCAGAAACTTGACGTGTAGTTGGATCAGGAGGTCCACTTCCCTTACTTTCGTCTCCAGTGGTCTGTGTCAGAAAAGGACAGAACATTGGGGTTTGTGTGTTGACTTTTCGTGTGGCCCCTGAACACAGCCAAAACCATGCCCGGTCGGCACCTCCCGCATCCAGGATCTGCTGGATAACCTGGCAGAATATTCATAGTTTTCAATACTAGACCAAGGCAGTACATACCATCAAGGATTTTGTTGATGAGAACTTCCAGGCACATGGCTGCTTTTAGTAGCATGTAGGTTGTGTATGAGTGGATTAAGTCTCCCAGTTTGGCCTCACTAAGCAACTCCAGCAACTATTTCAAAAGATGCATGGAAGGAGTTCTTGAAGAGTCTAAGGGATGAGTGTTCCTCTACATAAGCCCCCGGATGGCGATAGCTTTGTTTTTCCCCAGGCGTTTCATGTGTGTATGGATGACTTGAGCCGAGTGCTCTGCCGTTTCACATTGAGAATGGTATTAAGCTTCGCCCAAAAAAGTGTGAGCCATTCAAGAGAAGGTTAGGTAGCATGTGGGGCGTCCTAGTGACCGGTGAAGGTGTGCAGATGGATCCTGGAAGACCTTGAAGCTGTTCATCATTTGAGACAGAGAACCAAAAACAGTAAGCGTAGTAGAAGGCCCCTCTTGGGGACTTTAAGGTTATTACCGAAGACTTTCATCCAGGACTTTTCTAGGCTAGCCAGGCCACTGTTCAAACTCACCAGAGAACCCCATTTACATCCAGCCAGGAGTGGGCTCACAGCTTGGAGCTTAGCGGACAAAGTCCAAGGGCTCAAAGGTAACCAGGTGCCTTCAAAACACCAGTTCTGTGGACATCAGAGCACAGTGCGGTGGTGTCACGCCCTGAGTGGACATGCTAACTAACCCCCAGCTCTAAGCATCACCCAGACTTTGACTTGCCCTTCATCCTCACACTGATGCCTCAAGTATGAGGCCTAGGGGCCGTGCTCTATCAGCAACAGAGGAAACAAACTCCGTGTCATTGCTTAGCATATGGTTCCCAAAGCAGCTCACACCAGCTGAGAAAAATTACCATCTCCATTCCATTGGCTTGGGTTTCACCTGGCTCTCAGGTGGACCATTTCACATTAAATTTAAAATTACCTCTATTACCCCTACACTTTTATTGTGTACCTGCGGATAATAATCCTTGGACTTCTGTTTTGAGCACAACTAAGTTGAATACAGTTGGACACCTTGTCGATGGGTGGCCGAGCTAACTGACTTCATTTACATCAGAAACATAGACCAAACCAGTTTAACACAGGCATTTCAACACCTATCACGGTATCCAGTGGAACTGTGTGATCTAGCAGATGGTATACTGAGACTGATAAACCGGATGTTATCTCGCCATCTGTCAGGGGTGAAGTAAAACTATCAAAGTGATAGCGATATGCCATGATATGGCACGGTAGCTGCAGGTGCGATAGGATGCAGGGGACACACAGATCCCAAAGGGTATATCAGTTATCACCCCAGAGAGCATGAGGGTAGCCATGAAGGAAGATGCTTCTATATGTAAAGGTGATAAATTTAAAAAATAAAGGATGGAATCAAACCAAGCGAGACAAAGACAAATGTGAACGGGAGAACCGCGGACTGATACATGGATTAGGAATAGACGTTAGACAAAGGGATATTGGCCGCGGAACCAGACAGAAAAGCGGACACAGTTGGTGCTTCCTAGTAAAGCTAAAAGGCGACTATTACTAAAAACATTTACATGACAATATGGGACAGCGGCAGTTGCTGATAAAGTCTAATCCACTTGGTGCGAGAAAGATTTTACTGACCCTTTATGCAACAAGAGAATTGAAGACTATGTCGTTACGCCCAATTTTGGTGCATCAAGCAAAAACAGCCATACATCATCTGGGGACACCGATGGGTTCAATAACTTTCTTCAATTATTGCCTTTGAGCTAGGTCTCTGTTGATTACCTCCATCTTGAGCCAAACAAGGTGTCTCTGAGTATATCTTGGTCTTAGTAGATCATTTTACTCGTTTTGGACAGACTTATCCCACCAAGCTGAAGTCAAGGCAGAACTCTTTTGGCCGAAAGATGCTACTGGCTTTTATTCCGTGGCTTTGATTGCCCTGAAAAAAACTCCGTAAAACCAAAATTCGAGGGTTGGTACAGTCTGTTTGGGAGCCTACAACAGCTGTGAACTCCTGCCAACTCTCGAACCTGCCACTTACCACCATGAGGGGCACACGTCAGCGTCTGAACAGGAACACTTACTCAGATGCTTCGCACAATGCAGGAGAAAAGAAAAAGCTGAGTGGAAGACCATCTACCACACACATAGTCCACACTTGCCCTATTTCATGCAAGACATGGGCGGGCTATTCCCATTCTTTCTTCTTGTATGGAAGGAGCCCCACGCTTGCCTGTGATTTTCTTTGATCTCTAAAAACCTGAAACAGAACCAGAAGTCCAGAACAACAGTATGCACAGAGAGCTACTCGCATGCAGAGGCTTACAAGATAGCTTGACGAGAACAGTTCCAAGAGAGTTCAACTAAAGGGAAGAAACAATATGATAAATCATGCCCCAAGGTATAGTGCTGCAGCTTGGTGATCGGGTGCTGGTCAAGAAACTTGTCAGAGAGGTGGCCCAGGCAAGCTGTGAATTTTGGGAGAAAGTTCATCGTGTTGTTGAAAAGAGTTGGAGAAAGAGCCTGTGTACAGAAGTTCAGCCAGAAACTGGAGACCAGACTCTCCGTGTCACTTCATATTAACCTTCTACCTGTCAATGACTTGCCCCAGACAGGATGAGCAAGTCTAAGGTGCAGCCAAAAAAGATGAAACACAATACAGACAATAAAAAGAAAACAGAACAACAGTGAGACACAAGGAGGAGTTTGAACTTTCTGAGGAAGAAGAGGGAGGTATACCTATTATTTTAGGCCCACACTTCAGAGAATGGGACCCCACCGCCTCCCAACTGGGAACAAGCGTCCTGCGACTCAATTGCAGCAGCTCCAGAAGTTCCAGTCAATGAGGCATGCACTACAGAACAGTTCAAAGACACCAGCAATATGAACCTGATCCAGTTATGATGCCCGAATCAGCCATGGTGCCAGAACCCAGTGATGGTGTTTGAACCTGTACAGGTTGTGGAACCAGCTGCTACACCACCCGGTAGACTTGCAGGAGGAACCAAGAAGTGATACTGGGGGAGAACGCACTAGGGTCAGAAAGACCAGGTCGACAACCCGTGAGAGTTGCTACAGAAGCAATTGGAATCACCAGAGGTGGCAGCCTTCTCTGAGGGAGGTCAGCCAGAATGCTCTGAAAACATCGAGAATTGCTCACTTATGAGCACCTGGGACAGCCTTCATGTATGAAGACCCTGGAGGCCAGGAGCAAATGCCAATGGCCGGTTGTGTTCCTTATTCTGTGCCTAATTCACCCCTATGTTTCCTGATACTTTGTTATTATCCCACTCTAATATGGACATGTTAGACTTGTGACAAAAAGACATGATTGATGAAATATAGTTATGGTAATGACAATGATGGTATGTTGACTATTAGACTTTTACATTTTGAACATAGACACAACTTATGATAGTTCAAGAACACAACACAAAAACAGACATATGGGTAAAAAACCTATCTGACAGGGAACTTACCCAGCCAGAGAAGGAGGTCTTAGCGAAAGGACTAAACTTTGCTGTTACACCAGAACAAATTCCTATAGTGGAACAGCGACAGAATCGGCTATAAGGAAAAACAACTTAAAAGAAACTGAAGCAGAACAGCTAAGGTTTAAGGTGTCAGCAACCCTGTCCAATGCTAAGGCCCCACCTTCGAACCTCACCCATCAGGAAAGGAAAGCTATGGTATCCCTGAGCAAGGATAAAAACATCACCATCCTTCCAGCTGACAAAGGGAGATGCACAGTTATCCTGAATACAAGCGACTACCATGCTAAAGTTACCACTCTTTTAAACGACACTAACACATATGAAATTCTGAAACGAGATCCTTCCAGTGGCTACAAAAGGAAGGTCATTGAATGTCTCCAAAAATTACAACAAGATGGAGTAATTGACCGACCTCAGTACCTCCGCCTCTACCCTCAGGATACCATTCCATGCCTATATGGACTCCCCAAAGTCCATAAGGAAGGGACACCACTCAGACCTATTGTTAGCAGCATCAATTCAGTAACCTACAATATCGCTAAGCATGTAGCCAACATCTTAGCCCCCCTGGTTGGAAACACACCACATCATGTTCACAACTCATTAGACTTTGTGAACAAAACCAAAGGTTTGAAAATGGCACAAGAAGAAACCATGGTGTCATATGATGTGACCTCCTTATTCACTTGCATTCCGACCAAGGAGGCGGTGGAAACAGTGAGGAATCACCTGAAACAAGATAACACACTACAAGACAGAACCAATCTCACACCAGACCAGATCTGCCAGTTACTGGATTTGTGCCTCAACACCACATATTTCCAGTTTAACAGCAAATTTTACAGACAAAAACACGGCTGTGCTATGGGCTCACCAGTGTCCCCCATTGTGGCTAATCTATACATGGAAATGGTAGAACAAAAGGCCCTCAACTCATTCAAAGGTACACCTCCAAGTCACTGGTTTAGGTATGTGGATGACACATGGGTAAAGATCAAAACCCAAGATTTACAAGCTTTCACTGAACACATCAACTCTGTGGACAAAAACATCAAATTCACAAGAGAAGATGTCAAAGATAACCACCTACCATTCCTGGACTGTGACGTTCACCTTACTGAGGACAGGAGCCTCCACATTGGGGTATACAGGAAACCCACACACACCGATCAATACCTACTTTTTGACTCACATCATCCACTGGAGCACAAACTGGGAGTTATCAGAACCTTGCAACACAGGGCTGACAACATACCAACCTCCACTCGGGCCCAAGCAGAAGAACATAAGCATATAAAGGGAGCTCTGAAAACTTGTGGCTATCCGAGTTGGTCGTTTGGCAAAACAACACGCTCCAGAAAGAATACCAACAGGGAGGATGCTGAGAATATGGAAGATAAACGCATAAAAACATTGTCATTCCATACGCGTCTGGGGTCTCAGAGAGACTCAGGAGGATTTTTAACAAACATCAAATTCCGGTATGTTTCAAACCCAGCAACACTCTCAGACAGAAACTGGTACACCCCAAAGACAAGATACCACACAATCATAAAAGCAACCTAATATATGCGGTCAAATGCAGTGAGGAATGCAAGGACCTATATATTGGGGAAACTAAACAACCTTTGAACAAACGCATGGCCCAACACAGAAGGGCTAACTCCTCGGGTCCAGTCTCAGCTGTCTACTCACATCTAAAGGAAAAAGCACACTCCTTTGAAGACAGCAATGTCAAAATCCTGGACAGGGAGGACAGATGGTTTGAGAGAGGAGTCAAAGAAGCCATCTATGTGAAAGTGGAAAACCATCACTAAACAGAGGAGGGGGTCTGCGACACCACCTATCCCCCATTTACAATGTAGCCCCTTTCATGTGTACCCAGGAGAGTAAACAACTTAACCTCTGACGACTCTCAACGAGGGTCATCCACCAGGGACTCACCTGACCCTAACGACTGTCGTTCACATGAGACACAAACTAGGTCACATGAGCCTGACGACTGTCGTTCACTGGGGACCACAACAATGGTCAGGTGAAACCAGTACTTTCACAGGTACTTTGGTGGTCCCACCCACAACAGGTTAAATACCTGGGTCTTACTCCACTTTCTTGGTCAGACTAGTGCGGACTAGATAGACCGATGCGTATGAACTGATGAAGCCCCTTGGATAAGAGGCGAAACGTCTTCCCAGACAAACATATGTCCAGTTGCCTTCGATTCAATTATCAAGCAAAAAAAAACTTTAGATAAACTAAAAATTAGGTCAGAAAAAACTAAAAAATCATCCAAAAAAAACAAAAAAACAAAACCTTGTACTTTTTGATTGGTATTTTCTGTTGTGTATGTTCTGTCATTATACTGGACCGATATATGAACTGTGGGAAGAACATGTTGGGATGGAATAAAGCCTTTTACCTCTGTCATGGAAGTTATGCCAATTTGGTCTCAATAGACAGAATTATTACATTTAGAAATGTTTTAAATGGTTGAAATACTGAGCTAAACACTTTGGGACTTATGTAGATGAAGATGCACTAAACCTATATACATAGCAAGGCTAATTCATTTTCCTTTTTTTCGACTGGAAGAAAATGAAAGAAAGTTTGAAGGAAGGAGTTGGAAAAGAGTCACGGTGAAAACTTCCATGACTTTTTAAAAATTATTATTAAATACAAATACAATGATCGAACAACACAATCACGTGTCGCGTCCGCTGACCAGGAGTGACTCCAAACCACCAACTCCCTCTTGTGGTGAAACTACAACATTACAATGCCTGTACTATTTATATTGGGCCACACTGCTTAGTTATAAATAAATGAACAGCTGAGCAAACTAATCAATTAACAAGCAGTAAATATGAAGATAAGGGTTCAGGAAGCAGACACCCTCTCTAATTTTAAAATTAAGCTTAAAACCTTTTTTGTTTGAGAAAGCTTATAATTAGTTGTGAAGTTACAGTTTTAGTTATTATGTCTAAACCTATAGTTAGTCACAATTATTACTATAGACACTGTTACAGTTAAGGATATAGCCCATAGAAGGGCTGGCTCAGGCAACTGAATCATCCCTTAGTTATGCTGCTATAGGCCTTGGCTGCTGAGGAACTTCCATGATCCTCTGCACACCTCTCCTCTTCTCTTCTCTTCTCTCTTTCTCTCCTCAGACCCACTCTCACATTTATTAACCTTTATTCCATGTCATTAACTCTGTGTCCTCTCTGTCCCATAGTCCTGTGCTTGTTTCTCTCTGGTCTCTTTTTCTGTACCTTTCTGCAGGTATCTCTGGCTCCAGAGCTGCATGTGTTCTGTTAGTGGTCTTGGCTTCACCCACCTGCTGCTGTTTATTGTCTACAATTATCCTGTCATGAGTCTCTCTTAGAAAATTGAATCGAAGGCAACTAGTCTGACTAGTGCGGACTAGATAGACCCGATGCGTGCGAACTGATGAAGCCCCTTGGATAAGAAGTAAAGCGTCTTCCCAGACAAACATATGTCCAGTTGCCTTCGATTCAACATATGACCTGGATGAATGAGAACATTCACAGACATCCTGTCATGAGGCAGCTCTGCTGTGTGGGTGTGCTTGATTCAGGGTGGCTCCTCCTCCTCCTCATCAGGATGATTCCTCTCACCTGTGTGCAGTCTGGCGGCAATCTACTTCCCCCAACTGGAGTATAAGAGGCTAAGCTTTTTCTGTTAACCCTCACAAGATCGTTCTCTGTCGTCTCCACGTGGTGACTAGTACTCTGTGCTCCTAGTGATTTGCTCTTGTATAGCCTTAACCTGATTTTCTAGAGGATTATTATTACCTGAACCTACTAACCACCGTGCTCTCATCTCCTGCAGACTCCACGGTTTCCCCATCCAGCGTCTCAACCTCACTGCTTCATCCGTCTCTGCACGCCGCCCTGGAATTCCTCCTGTCCTCTGTCTCCTCTTTGATTTAGTTTGAACCTTGCAGAATAAACTGTTTTTCACCTCTAAGTCTCTCTTCGTCTGCTTTTGGGTCCAGGCCTGAACAACTTGACTAATCATAACATATCCATTTCTAACACATTACTATGTTTAATGTTCCACTCTGCTACAGATACATGTTGGATTAATATTCTATGCAGACTGTAATGTAAATAATTACCAATCATGACAGCTTCTTGCTTCTGTGCTCTGTTAAAACAGTAGCCTGTGTCAATTAGATATTGTTTACATTTATTTCATTGTATCACTTTTCAGTGTTCACTGAGGTTTCCTAGTGCCATGTACAGTTGACACATCCCCACACTTCTGAAAAGCTTGCACACGCGCCCTGCGAATTCCATCACTGTATCCCCAGTTCCTGATATTTTACTTTCACTTTGCCCGAAGTTTGTGCGGGCGCCAGATGATTTTTCTCTGTCTGA
This sequence comes from Toxotes chatareus, assembly GCA_016801885.1. NCBI lineage: Eukaryota > Metazoa > Chordata > Actinopteri > Toxotidae > Toxotes > Toxotes chatareus. The sequence continues at coordinate 37,576 of JAFBJY010001289.1, read as the reverse complement.
AGGTAAATGTCAGCACTTTTAACGTTTTACTGCGTCAACACTTTCTGTAGTTACCTGAATTATCATTTGTTGAATTTTTGGATGTTGTTCCGTTTTTTTATACCCGCGTTGTGGTGTTTAGTTAAAGACTAAGTTGTCACTGTAAAGTCGAGGATGAGAGCAAAAGAAGAGGTCCGTCATTATCCGCCATGTTGTGTGGATATTTGCAGTAGAAGCGGTGGAGTCAGAGTAGAAGCAGAGTGAGCTGATGGTCAGTAGCTGAACACAGAGCCTTTGTTAGTCTGTGGCTCCACTTACTGCTGACTGAAGGCAGCTTTTCCTGCCTGAATCAGCCTGTGGAGGAGGCGGACCTGAGCCGCTGCTCTCCCGCAGTCTGAGCAGCTAAATCGGTCTGAGCTCGGCCGGACGGCTGGAGAACAGCTCTGACTTTCTCTGTCATTAGATGAATTCTCACGGGACTGAGCTCAGAGGGACTGACAGGGTTTTTCAGGCTCTATGTGATTTTCAGAGAGACAGTTAACACTCCATCCACAGAGTCAGAGGCCTCCTGGTCCTATCAGGACAAACTCTACCTGATGAATTAGATGATAAAGACCCAAATCCATAAATACTCTCACAATAAAGCATCTCCTTGGCTCTGATAGGTGATTATATCTCTGTGGCTGGTCACAGTACAAACAGAAGAAACTGTCTGTCAGGACATATTTGCTATTTTTATTGATGTCTATCTGTGTCTCTGCTGTTTGGTTTGATTTTGGTTTGTTGTTGCTGCTTCATATAGTTCAGACTTTACTATTAGAAAAGGCAGGAAAGTGCCAGGGGCCCCCAACTAAAAAGGCCCCTGGAATAATACTGAGGAGGAATGAACTGAGTCTCAGTTGTTTTGTGTGGAATAATCACCTGCAGCTTGTTTCATCAAGTCATTTTCTACAGAAACACTGCAGACAAACAGATTGTCAGATAAAATCAGTGGATCTCAGTCCATCTGTGTGTCAGTGAATGGAAATGCTCGTCTCTGAATCATGTGTGAAAGATATGAAGAGGAAAGAAGAGCCAATCAGTGGAGGAGCAGCTGATATTTCTACAGGACAAATGATGGAGAGGAGGATTTCAGTTGATGTGCAGATGAATGATTTGTGTTTCTCTCCAGATGAAGGTAGAAAGTGTGTGTGAGCTGATGTGGATTTGAATTCAGCATCATGAATCAGTGTGAGGACAGAGAGGAGGGAGCCCTCCCCTAAAACCAGTCTGTGTGGGGACCATGAGATCCAGACCAAAGCTCAGAGGTGAGATGAGGATCTCTAACTGTCCATGACTCTTCTCCATGTCAGAGCTCAGCACTCACATCACTGCACCATCATTATTCACACTCAAAGCTCTGTGTGTGTTGTGTTGAAGGCCAGAGCAGCAGCACACACCAGACTCTGCTGGACCTGGACCTGAACCCAGCTGTGTGTCCATGAAGAGTGACAGGTCAAAGGATGTCCCCATTAATTTCAAAGGACAGCCTCCCTCTGCTGCAAAGAAGTGAGCTGCAGCTGAGTTTAAAATGTATCAGACAGCTGTCCTGTATAACTGGTCTTCTATGAAAGATGAAGTGATTGTGTTTTGTCTCCAGGCTTCATGAATGACACAGTATATGAACATGATCAGGCTGAAACACAGGCTTTAGTGGCAAAGTTGATGTTTCTCTTTTCAAGAAAAGCACTTCTTATGTTCTTATATGTGTCATTCAGATCAGAACTAAAACTCCCTGTAACTCAGCACCTATCCAGTTCCAGTGTTTAGTGTCCTGTAGCAGAGGTGAGACTTCTGTCAAACCCAGTGTGAGTCCTTAAAACTCATCATTAAAAGTTGGACTTGTTGTGATGACTCTAGGTCATGAGGTACAGAACTGATTGCTTGTTTCCTCTCATTGAGAATGTCACAGCACAGTAGTGTTTGCTTTAATCAGGACAGTCACCACAGAACATAAAAGCAGCTGTTGTTTGTGTACAAAGCATAAAACACTCACAGATGCTACAAACATAATGTGAGCTAATTCTTCATGATTCCTCCACAGAGTGGACCAGGAGAGCTCAGAGGTTCCCAGTGCTCAGTCTGCCCAGCAGCATCAAACACACCTGGACTCCATATTTATGGTCTGTACATGGACAACAACTACTTTGACATCTGTTGTGTTGACAATAATCTCCATGCTGCACTTTTTAGAGCAGTGGATTGTCAGTGTGTCCAACATGGATCTGATGTTTGGCTCCATGGTTTTTACTTTGATTGTGTCATTCATATAGTTTTCTGTTCCAGCTGCTGGAGGAGAACATTGTCACTTTTGTGAAGAAGGAGCTGAAGAAGATCCAGGAGGTTGTGAGTCCAGATTACCCACAATGCTCAGAGAGTCAGAGGGAGGATGAGGAGGTGTTAGGCGGTGATGATGAAGAGCAGAGGAGGAGCAGCAGAGAGGCTTTTGTGAAGATCACAGTGGACTTCCTGAGGAGAATGAAGCAGGAGGAGCTGGCTGACTGTCTGCACAGCAGTAAGAGGATTTCTCTAAAGATTCAACATGATGGACAAATGGGACATTTACTAATGTCTCAAGACATGGAGGAAATGTTCATGTGTGTTCTTTAGGGGGATGAACATGTCATGTTTTTCTTTATGAATCAGTCATTCATGTTGTCTCTTGTTTTGTTTGTTCATTCAGGACATGTTGTTCCAGTTTGTCAATGTAAACTTAAATCTTCTCTGAAGAAGAAGTTCCAGTGTGTGTTTGAGGGGATCTCTAAAGCAGGAAACCCAACCCTTCTGAATCAGATATACACAGAGCTCTACATCACAGAGGGAGGGACTGAGAGGTCAATGATGAACATGAGGTCAGACAGATTGAAACAGCATCCAGGAAACCAGCCAGACCAGAAACAAGCATCAGACAAGAAGACATCTTTAAAGCCTCACCTGGAAGAGACGGACCAATCAGAACAGTGATGACAAAGGGAGTGGCTGGCATTGGGAAAACAGTCTTAACACAGAAGTTGACTCTGGACTGGGCTGAAGACAAAGCCAACAAGGACATACACTTCACATTTCCATTCACGTTCAGAGAGCTGAATGTGCTGAAAGAGAAAAAGTTCAGCTTGGTGGAACTTGTTCATCAGTTCTTTACTGAAACCAAAGAAGCAGGACTCTGCAGGTTTGAAGAGGTCCAGGTTCTGTTCATCTTTGACGGTCTGGATGAGTGTCGACTTCCTCTGGACTTCCACAACACTGAGATCCTGACTGATGTTACAGAGTCCACCTCAGTGGATGTGCTGCTGACAAACCTCATCAGGGGGAAACTGCTTCCCTCTGCTCGCCTCTGGATAACCACACGACCTGCAGCAGCCAATCAGATCCCTCCTGAGTGTGTTGACATGGTGACAGAGGTCAGAGGGTTCACTGACCCACAGAAGGAGGAGTACTTCAGGAAGAGGTTCAGAGAGGAGGAGCAGGCCAGAAGGATCATCTCCCACATCAAGACTTCACGAAGCCTCCACATCATGTGCCACATCCCGGTCTTCTGCTGGATCACTGCTACAGTTCTGGAGGATGTGTTGAAAACCAGAGAGGAGGAGGGCTGCCCAAGACCCTGACTGAGATGTACATCCACTTCCTGGTGGTTCAGTCCAAACTGAAGAACATTAAGTATAATGGAGGAGCTGAGACAGATCCACACTGGAGTCAGAGACCAGGAAGATGATTGAGTCTCTGGGAAAACTGGCTTTTGAGCAGCTGCAGAAAAGGAAACCTGATCTTCTATGAATCAGACCTGACAGAGTGTGGCATCGATATCAAAGCAGCCTCAGTGTACTCAGGAGTGTTCACACAGGTCTTTAAAGAGGAGAGAGGACTGTACCAGGACAAGGTGTTCTGCTTTGTCCATCTGAGTCTTCAGGAGTTTCTGGCTGCTCTTCATGTCCATCTGACCTTCATCAAGACTGGAGTCAATCTGCTGTCAGAAAAGAAATCATCTTCCCAAAGACTCAAAATCATAACAGGTAACTATGCAGCCTTCTATCAGAGGGCTGTGGACAAGGCCTTACAGAGTCCAAATGGACACCTGGACTTGTTCCTCCGCTTCCTCCTGGGTCTTTCACTACAGACCAATCAGACTCTCCTACGAGGTCTGCTGACACAGACAGGAAGTGGCTCACAGACCAATCAGCAAACAGTCCAGTACATCAAGAAGAAGATTGAAGAGACTCCCTCTGCAGAGCAAAGCATCAACCTGTTCCACTGTCTGAATGAACTGAATGGTCGTTTCTCTAGTGAAGCAGATCCAACAGTCCCTGAGTTCAGGACGTCTCTCCACAGGTCAACTGTCTCCTGCTCAATGGTCAGCTCTGGTCTTCATTTTACTGTCATCAGAAAAAAGATCTGGGCGTGTTTGACCTGAAGAAATACTCTGCTTCAGAGGAGGCTCTTCTGAAGCTGCTGCCAGTTAATCAAAGCCTCTAACAAAGCTCTGTAAGTGTATAGATAGTTGGATTTATTCATCATTATATAAAGACTCTGTTATTTTATTCAGCAGGAGGAAAATAAATTCCTCTCTTCTTTAATTCCTTATCATCATCTCTGAGCTCTGAGCTTCACCACATTGAATCTGAATTAAAATAATGGATCCTACATTAAAGAGCTAAGTCTCAGGTTTAATTTGAGCAGGTTGACATCAGTATAGAAAAGAACTGTGTGGGAGATTCAGCCTTTTAGTGGTTCAAATGTAACTGGACAAATACACAGCAAGTGAAACAAACTCATCAGATTTAATATTTGGTGTAAATCCTTTGCAGTCATTGACTATAGTATCCATTATTATATTATTACTATATTATATAAGTCAATGTGCTTAGAGGCCGAAGAACAAAAACATGTCTAACTGTCCAAATACTTACGGCCTTGACAGTACACATCTGTTTATTACTGATTGTCATATTTAACTGTCATGTCTCAACTTGTTGAGTATAAAACAGAAAGGATTTGAATCAGAGCCAATGAAAGATGACCATCAATGTAGAAACTCCTCATTGGTTAGCAGGTGGATAAGAGCTGATATTTCTGCTTCACTGAACAATTCAGTGTTTGATGTTTGGCCCAGTTTTCAAATGCAGGTCTGTTAGTTTGTTGTGAGCTGCAGAGCAAACTGAGAGTTTTGTTCCTTTGATTGTCCTTTCAACACAAATGTTATTTGACTTTTCTTCATTGTTTCCTCTTCAGACTGAGCAGCTGTAACCTCTCAAGAGAAGCTGTGAAGCTTTGTCCTCAGTTCTCAGCTCCCAGTCCTCTAGTCTGAGACACCTGGACCTGAGTAACAATGACCTTCAGGATTCAGGGGTGAAGCTCCTGTCTGCTGGACTGAAGAGTCCACACTGTACCCTGGAGACTCTCAGGTCAAATCAAGTTCCAGTTTGTTTGAAATGACTGCAGATATTTCTTGAGTCCATCAATGCTGAGTTTAGAGAGGCCCATATCTAATGATTTTCACAGTTTATGCAATCTTTGAGTTTTTCAGACCTTTTTTTTATCCTGCTTCATATTCTGTAGAGCTCACGTGTATGAACTCTGAATGAGATAGACAAACTCATTTATGCTTTGTTATAATGCAGCTTAGATGATCACATGTCAGTGTTAAAGATGTCAATGAAAACCATGTCAAAAAAGATTCACTGACAACCTTTTATTTCACTTTAAAATTTCAACTTATTTCAACTTAATACTAAGTAATGAGAACTGTAACAAAATTACATTTCTATCAACTACTAAAAACTAAATGAAAATGTGAAAGACAGCTATAGGCCTGGGCTGCTGGGGACATCCATGATCTCGCGCACTTCTTCTCTCTCTCTTCTCTCCTCAGACCCACTCTCACATTTATTAACCTTTATTACATGTCATTAACTCTGTGTCCTCTCTGTCCCGTAGTCCTGTGCTTGTTTCTCCCTGGTCTCTCTTTCTCTGTACCTTTCTGCAGGTATCTCTGGCTCCGGAGCTGCATGTTCTGTGGTCCTGGCTTCACCCACCTGCTGCTGTTTATTGTTTACAATGATCCATTTCTAAACATACGTTTAATGTTCCATTCTGCTACAGATAAATATTGGATTAATATTCTATGCAGACTGTAATGTAAATAATTACCAGTCATGACAGCTTTTTTGCCTCGGTGCTCTGTTTCCTATCATAACTGTAATCTGCTGAGCACACAGTATCCACTAACTGTTCACTAACTGTAATCTAAATGCTGACCCTCTAACATTGTCCATTGCCAACCCTGTTTGTATTATTCTGCATGTCCTTCTCCTCCTCTCCTTCATTCCTAGCTGTCCTATCTTCCTCCTTTTCCTCCTTTCACCCAGCCCGGCCATCAGCAGGAGGGTCCACCATATGAGCCAGGTTCTGCTCAAGGTTTCTTCCTGTTAAAGGGAGTTTTTCCTTGCCACTATCACCTTAAGTGCTTTAATACTAATTAATTAGTATTAAAGTTAATACTAATAATTTAATATAAGGTCTCAATTAAGGAGTAAGTTGAGGATTAATGTGGACAGTCAAACATCTAGATCTTCCTCTAGATGTTCACTAATGAAATATCACTACGTTTTCCCCACGTTTTAGCTTCTCCTCTCAAGATAAAGCCAGACACTGAAGAGGATTTTCCTTGAAGAAGCTTCCAGTTCTTGGGTTTTGATTTTGACCCAGGTGTCATTCACATGTCTGAACCAATGTGTTGGAGTGGAACCAGTAAATATACTAGTATACCCACAGGTGAGGCAGTGGAAATAGTCAGAAGAAAAAAGATCATTGAGGTCATTGCGGGAAGACCACTCCATCAGTGACCATACCAATCTCACACTGGACCAGATCTGCACCCTTTTAGACCTCTGCTTCTCCATAACCTACTTAAAAATACAATGAAGGTTTCTACAGAAAGAAACACAGCTGCGCCATGGGTTTCCCTGTTTCACCTACTGCAACCTATACATGAAGGAAGTGGAGAGCAGAGCTCTGAACTCCTTCAAGGATTCCACTCCAACCCATTGGTTCAGGTATGTGGATGACACCTGGGTCAAAATCAAAATCCAAGAAGTGGGAAACTTTCACAAAACACATTAACTTGATTAATAAGAATATGAAGTTCACTAAGGAGGACACAAAGGACTAAAACTCCCTTTCCTGGACTGTGGTGTGTACATGCAAAATGGCGGAAGCCTCACTGTTGAAATCTACCGTAAGACCAATACCTGCTTTTTGACTCCATCATCAACTAGAACACAAATTGGGGTTATCAGAACCCTACACTACCCGGTCAGAAAACATCCCCTCCACAACAAAGGGAAAAGAAAAAAACACACCTGCACCTCAAGGAGAAGGACACTCCTTTGAAGACAGTGATGTCCACATTTTGGACAGAGAACATAGAGGGAGTTAAGGAGGCCATCTATGTCAAAATAGAACGTCCATCACTGAACAGAGGGGCTGGTCTAAGACACCAGCTGTCACCCACCTATAACATAGTTTTGAGATCCTCCCAAAAAAACTAACCCATTCAACCAACTGGGCTCATGTGACCCTAACGACTCATATGATGCTTTGTGTCAACTTTGTGCTTCACTGAACAAATCTGTGTTTGATGTTTGACCCAGTTTTCAAATGCAGGTCTGTTAGTTTGCTGTGAGCTGCAGAGCAAACTGAGAGTTTTGTTCCTTTGATTGTCCTTTCAACACAAATGTTATTTGACTTTTCATCATTGTTTCCTCTTCAGACTGAGCAGCTGTAACCTCTCAGAGAGAAGCTGTGAAGCTCTGTCCTCAGTTCTCACCTCCCAGTCCTCTAGTCTGAGACACCTGGACCTGAGTAACAATGACCTGCAGGATTCAGGATTGAAGCTTCTGTCTGCTGGACTGAAGAGTCCACACTGTACCCTTTTAAAACTCTCAGGTCAGGATCCATCAACCTGTTTAGCTGATGATTTGCTCTATATCTGATTTACATCAGTGGATAAACAGCCAGCTTGTGTAGGATTGTTCAAAGTAAATTTTTACTAAAGTTCAGCAGAACTTTCTAGACTCATTATTCAGTGCTTCAGTTGTTGATTTTTTTTAATCCTACAGATGATGTTTAAGGAACCAAAAACAAAAATATTAACAAAAAAGAACAACAAAACAGACCAGCAGGTGTTGACAGAGGGTTCCTGTGTGATGTTGTGTGTGTCTGCAGGCTGTCAGGATGTCTGATCACAGAGGAAGGCTGTGCTTCTCTGGCCTCAGCTCTGAGCTCCAACTCCTCCCATCTGAGAGAGCTGGACTTGAGCTACAATCATCCAGGAGACTCAGGAGTGAAGCTGCTGTCTGCTGGACTGAAGGATCCACACTGGAGACGGAACACCCTCAGGTATGGAGAGGCCTGCTGCAGCCACAGACAGTGTGTGATAGAGGAGGAAGAGCTGGAAACATTTAGAGTGTCACAGCTGATGACAGATCTCTACACAAGTGCTTTGAATTCAACAACAACACAAAGAGGGTTTTCTCTAATTCTGACTTCAGTATCTCATCATGACTCACTGTGTCATATTTAAGAGAAAATATATGACAATCATATAATCAATCAGGTGTGGTCAGCTGTTTTCTGTGACCTGAGCAGGACTTTCTCAGACTGGATTTCATGCTGCATCAGCACAAAGCCAGCGTGAAACATTTGAGCTGCAGCTGGTTGAACTGCTCCTGAACCAACAGAGCCACTTTTGAGCACTCAGAGTGCTTTCACCACAACAACCCCAAAGACTTTAGATACCTGTTCAGTGCTGACACACTAATAATAACATCCCAACAATAATAAGACCATCTACACTGCTCAGAGACATTCATCTGCCAGTGTCTCAGACCAAGGAGGAAATGAAATCAGGTCTCTGATCATGTCTTCTAAAATATCCATGATCAATAATCAGCTGAACCTCTCTGAGATCCTGATCTTGTCATTCTGAGATCATTTGTTGTGTCTGACACCAAAAGTGATATCAAATGGAGAAGACAAATGATGAAATCTTTCCTCCATGTCACTTCCCTGCTCCGTGATAATTCCAAGATAAGGACTCCAGGTCCTTTGTGTCTTTTGCTGAATGAACAGAATAATCAAAGCATCTGTGTATGAGAGCCATGTAATGTCCATGTTTGCATGCTGAAAGAGAACGTGCTGGTCTGACCCCCTCCTCCTTTCAGGGTGGAGCCTGGTGGAGTCCGATGGTTGAGTCCAGGTGTGAAGAAGTGTAAGTGTGGTTTCATTTGATTCCTGAAAACAAAGCAGCTCACATTCAACCATCTTCAAAGTGTCAACCAATGATCAGGTGATAGATCACAGCTGTGTTGTTTTCTTCTCTCCATCAGATTTCTGTGAACTCACCATCGACACAAACACAGTAAACAGAAAGATCAAACTGTCTGACAACAACAGGAAGGTGATACATGTCAAGGTGGATCAGTCATATCCTCATCATCCAGACAGATTTGACCACTGGCCTCAGCTGCTGTGTAGTAATGGTCTGACTGGTCGCTGTTACTGGGAGGTGAGTGGAGAAGAATGGTTGATATATCAGTGAGTTACAGAGGAATCAGAAGGAAAGGAAACAGAGGAAACTGTGTGTTTGGAGAGAACGATCAGTCCTGGAGTCTGTTCTGCTCTGATCGTGGTTACTCTGTTTGTCACAATAACAGAGGGGCACCTGTCTCCTCCTCCTCCTTCTCTTCATCATCTTCCTCTGTCTCTCACAGAGTAGCAGTGTATGTGGACTGTCCTGCTGGCTCTCTGTCCTTCTACAGAGTCTCCTCTGACTCACTGATCCACCTCTACACCTTCAACACCACATTCACTGAACCTCTGTATCCTGGGTTTGGGTTTGGGTTCTGGTGGTCTGGTTCCTCAGTGTCTCTGTGTAGAGTGTAGCAGAGAGAGTCTCCTCCTGTTAGAGAAACTCTCTCACTGTTGAACAGATAGTTCAGTCTGTACATGTCTGTCTCTTTCACTCACACACACCTTTCAGATTCATGTATTAAAGCAGTTTATTTGTTAAACTCTTCTAAATGATTCCTTGTAAACTTCTTCCTCTTCCAGTCCTTTAAAGATGGAATCTACGATTATTACAGGAGAAAAATGTTTCTGACTTTTACTTTTTAAGAGTCTAATCATGATCTTGTCCTTTCAAATTAAAAGCCTCATTGTGAACATCAGCGTTTTGTCTTTCTCTGAATCTTGGGACAACTGAGCTGATTCAGTTCAAACTAAAATGCTGCCACAGTTTATCTGAAAGATCTGAGAAAAACAAAGATAGAAACTTGTCAAACTGTCTTTCAGAGGTTCACAGAGTTAGGAAGCTCCTGACTACTCTGAAAGAGTTTGAGCCTCAATTCTATGAATTTTAAAATTCAACTCAAAAAGACTCAGAAAAGATGAGAGTGAAAACCAGCAACTAAAATTTGACTAAAACAAGCTGTGAAGTTTATTTGAAAAAATGTTTAAAGAGTTTTTCAGCTTCATCTGTCATTTTTACAGTGTACACCTGGTTTTCACCCTGTTTTCATGTTTTACAGTGAATCCTCTGGCTGCTGATAATACTTGTGTACTTTTACTGCTGATGTTGTCATTGGTCGTTTTCATTTTCACACTGCATCACATATTTCTGACAGTTCTTTCCCTTGTGATGTTTTCCATGTTGTCATCCTGGTTGTTGTGTTTTAACAGTGCAGCCTAACTTCCACTTTACAATACATCTGCTGCTTTTTATTTTAAGTTCATTACACTGTTGTAATATTTTACAGTGCATCCCCTGGTTGTAAGTTCGTCCAGAGCTCATCTATGACCATCATTTTTTATTGGATATATCCTGTGTCACCTTTGTTGCCATTTTACACAGTGCACAGCTTCCATTAAATTCTTTTATAGTGTATTTCCTGATAATCAATGTTACAATTTTTTTTTACAGTGCATCTCCTATTTATCATTTTACAGTGATCCTTTTAGTTATCACATTTTTTACACTGCACCTGCTTCTACTGAAAACATGGATGGAATAATATTTGGAACATTATTCAAACTATGACCAGTCCTCATCGTCCTGCTGATGTCATCAATACTGATTGGTACATATTGATCCTAATAATCAGTGTGAGTCCTGTTGGACACTTGTCAGTGTATGACCACTGGAGGGCAGTAAACTCTCTGATTATTTGTCCATCAGTCAGACATCAGTATTTATAGCAGTGTAATAATATGTGTTCACATACAGTCATTATCAGACTGATGAACATTAGACCTAACAATAGTCAGTAAATGTGGAATAATGTCAGTGTGAACATCAGTATCATTGTCAGTGCTGTGTGCAGTGTTGTAGTTACTGACAGTGACCACTGGAGGGCAGAAGACTCCTGTTCAGTCAACACTAAAGACTGAGAAGCAACAATAAATAAACAAAACAAATCAGATCAGATCAGATCAGACGATCAGTCAATAAACATGTTTACATGTGTTGATGGAAAATGTGGAGGGTTGAAGAACTGCATGAGGAGAAGGAGCCTCAGGGGAACTGATGTGACTCTGGAGGATTCTCACTCTATTTCATTTGTGTTTAGGTGAATTGGATGAATAATGTAAAGAGATCAGTGGGGTGTGTTGCATTGTAGACTCTGAGCTGGACCACAGAGGAGCATCTGAATTTCATCTGTGAATCCAAACATTGTAGTTGAAGAGGTTATAAAGTAACTTTGAGAGAGCCTGTCACCAAGTGGGGGCATTGGAGCATTGTGTGCCCCCATTACACCCCTACACCTCCCAAAATGACTTTTCAAGTAAAAGAAGAAAATGAGATACATTAACAGTCTGTGTGTTCACTGCAGAATGTGAAAACCTTCAGGAGGACTGAGGAAAGTTTTCACTGTTTGTTGATGCAGGTCAGACACAGCTGCTCCTCAGCCTGAGCAGAGGTCAAAAGTAGAGGTGGTGAGGCTGCAGCTACCCCCCCTCCAGGTGGCTGAGGTGTATTACTGTGACACAAATGTGGGTTTTCTTTTAGTTTAGGAAATAAAAAAAATGATGGCTGGAGTCGCAAATAGCATTTGAGCAGTGCATTTATTTACAGGCAAAGAACAAATGCTACCAGAAAGTAAAGCAAAATTAACAAAAATTACTTAATTTAACTAGGTGTTGCATCCCTCACTATGTCCTCGAACACTTTGTTAGCGGAGCATTATAAACCCTAAGCTCCTCCCAAGACCAACCAATTTACAATCAATGCATTAAATGAGATCTCTGGTCACCACATCTTCATAATCAGGTCCCACATTAAACCCACAACAAAACACAAATCATCATTTCAATAATTCACTCATACATGAACCTGCTTCATCATATCATCCATTATATTAATGCCAAACCAAAATCCCCTCCCACTCAGTGGGACCTGGTATGGCAATGAAGCAGCTGCACAGGTTCCTCCTACCACTATATAAGGCAGCCTTCTTTCAGCTGCTCTGGTTCAGCCCCCAGGCAAAGAGAAGGAGAGGACCAAGATGGCAGCAGCACTGGTAAAAGCATATGAGTGAATAAACCATCTTGAAATAACAGAGCTGGTGTGTAGTGTGTTTCTTATGTTTTACTCTGAGGGTTGGGTATATGGTGTATGAACATGTGTCCAATGTGGAAAACAGTGGGGGAATTATTTGTTATGAACCATGAATGGGAACAGGGCTGAGTGTCTGTCCTACCATGTGCTACCAGTGAGCAGTGACACAGAGATAGAAAAAGGAAAAGACAAGAAGTAGACAGAGGACAGATACACAAGGGCTAGGGTTTCAAAGGGTCTGGTCGCAATGTAGGAAGAACTGAGAGACAGGAAGAGAGAGAGAGATGCTGAGCAGTGGTCAGATGGGCGTGTGCTCTGGAGATGCAGATGACCAGGTGAGAAAATCAGCTACAGCATCAGATGTTGTTCCAGGGATCAGTAAACTTTCAAGTGGCCTCATCCTGAGGTTTAAAATCCTTTCAGATGATATTGTGTCCACATGGTGTCATATATTTAAACACTGTGTAAAAATATGAAATGAGAGGTCAGAGGGACCTGTTACAGTCACTGCTGTGGCCAGAAACACTAAGGGGAGGGGACAGGTGTAGAAACCCCCAAGACGGACGGACGAGTCTGTTAAAGTCCTCTTTATTAAACTCAAAATCACTGGATCAAAGTCCAAGGCCAGGAAACAAAACTTTAACAACTAAATCGTCCAAGAAGGAGAAAAACTTCAGAAGCTCAAGTTCAAAATTTAAAACTTTCAAGCCCTTACTTTGGGTGAACAAATGAAAAGTGAATCCAAAGGGAGCTGACGACAAATCCTGGAGGTGACAAAGACAGAGAAACAGGTAACACTGTCATGAGGCAGCCCGGCTGCCCTAGGATTGTTCTCTTTTCTTTCTGTGTTTGTGTGGGGGTGTGTTCACAGGTGTGGATTCCAGGGCAGCTCCTCACTTTCAACCTGAGTGCACACACCTGTGTGCAATCTGGACGTGATTACTCTACACTCCAGACTATAAGAAGCTCGGCTTTCCTGTTGACCATCGCCAGATCGATTCTGTCATCTCCAGTGGTGACTTACCTCTGTGCTTACGCCATTAGACCTACTTTTGCTGATTACTTACCTTTTGTGTTTTCTTGCTCCAGACCAAACTAACCTCCGTGTCCTCTCCTCTGCTGCAGAATCCTCTGGTCTATTTCCCGAGCTCACTCACCACCATCCTTGCTGACGTTTTTTCCTCAGCCCTGGAATCCACATGCTGCCATTTTGTCACCTCATTTGTTCATTGTTTCTTTTGGAATAAATACTGTTAACACCATAATCCGGTTCTGCTTTTGAGTCCTGCCCCGATTCTAAGACTGAGTACAACAAACATTAAGGGCAGGACAGCAGGTGAACACAGATTCCAGGATGAGAAAAGCAGGTACAACCACAGCAAGAACACAGCAGGAACAGACTTGGACAAAACACTGGTGAACACAGGCTAGGACTCAGACACACTGACAAGGAGACAAGGAAGAATGAGACTTAAATACACTAGGACAACAGGAGACACACATTAGGGCGGGGGCAGACAATCAGTAAAGGAGGGAAACAGGAAAAAGACAAGAAGTAGACAGAGGACAGATACACAAGGGCAAAATAAAACTGGAAAAACAAAACCAAAACTCAAGAGACCAAAACAAGAGTAACATGTTTTAACAAAACAGGAAACTACTAACAAAACCAAAGAGTCCTCAAGAGTCCAAAAGGTGCTATATAGAGTTTAACAAAAGTCCAAAAAAGAGTTGACAATATCCTGTCCTCATGCACAGATCCTGCAGTTTTCATATGTATTCAGTATTGTATTCACTCAGTATTGGCCTGTCTCCATTGGCTGGCACTGGAGTTTAGAATGAAACATGAAATCTTAGTTATTACCTAACACAGTGAAACCACTGAGTACATTTGTGAATAGTTGTCTCTGTTCAGGAAGCAGCCTGACTTCCTCTAGTAAATAATAACAAATAAGGAGCTCTTACATGGACTTATACAGTAAACAATCATCACAATCATTTCAAGTTTCCATCATATTATTCCTGAGATAATATGAAACATTTCCAAATCAGCACTTCAGGAGCTTTGGCACCTTCTAGAGGCAGTTAGTGGAAAGAAGCTCAGGTGAAGAGCAGATTTCATTGTTGACTCTCTTTAATATCACACTTTGTGAATGTGTTCTCTTCTGCTCTCAGCTTTCTTACCCTGGACTTCATCTGTCCTGTTATATCCGCAACTCTTATTAATGGGTAAAATCACGAGGCGGTTCTCTGGAACATTATACTTCTTTTTATTAAACTCAGGTAACATCCTAACCTGTCCGTAAACTCCGGTGCACTTCCGACATTACGTGATGACGTCATACGTAATACATAACATCTCCTCCTCTTTACATGAGATGTCCTTAGGACAATAACTATTACTCGCTGTAATACTACAACATTAAGACAGGTACTTAAACATTAATAAACAAAAGGCAGGTACATGAACACTCCTTTTTGTTTCCATGTCAAACTTAGAACCATTCATTGTTTACACTCGTAAACCCTGATGTGACTCAAATAAACATTGCTGAACTAATATGCTGGTTATTAGTCAACTACAAATTCAAACGTGTAGGTGGTCGTCTGTCACGAGAAGGATAGCGACATTCCACAGGTACATCCTTCTGCCCACTTGTTGGACTGGCTTCTGGTACTGATATTGCATTTTCTTTCCCTGCTGTATCTGAAGTAGGGACAACCGCAGTCGGGCTAACTGGGTCTGACATTTGCAATGGTACATGACATGGTTCTGGTACAACAGTGTCATCAGCCTTGTCCATGTCGACAGACAGTTCATTCTGATTGGAAGGTGTTTGTAAGAGTTGATCCACATGACGGCGCCTAAACACCATCAGCTGTCTGAACAGTGTAGGAGACAGGGCGGTTTGAGCAATGACGGTGGCAGGAACCCACTTGACTTTGCTTAAGTAATTCCTTGCCAACACTGAATCTCCAGACACAAAAACCCGATCCTTTGCATGAATGTCTCTGTGACTTATTTGTTTCCTTTGATTTTCCTGAACAAGGTCTTTTACTGCTGGAGGTTTGAGAAGATCAAAACTTGTGCGCAGTTCTCTGTTGAACATAAGACATGCAGGAGATACTCTGGTAGTTGAATGTGGGGTGGTCCGGTACTTGTGAAGAAACTCATGTAGTCTCTGATGCAGAGTGCCTTGTCCTTGTGATGTTTTAAGGGCATGTTTGAGTGTCTGCACAAACCTTTCTGCCAAACCATTTGTTGCAGGGTGATATGGGGCTGACTTTATGTGTTGCACTCCATTGGCTTGTAGGAAATCAGACATTTCTTTTGACACCAGTTGAGGACCATTATCAGAGACAAGTTGAACAGGGGCACCAAAACGGCTGAACATTTCTCCTAGTTCCTGAACAGTCTTCTCAGTAGTGGTGGACTTCATGATAGCCAACTCTGGCCATTTACTGTGGGCATCAACAGCGACCAGGAACATTCTATCTTCAAATGGACCCGCAAAATCAATGTGTATGCGATACCAAGGGTCCTGTGGGAAATCCCAGGGATGAAGTGGAGCTGCAGGCGGATTGTTACGAGTCTTTTGGCAGGATGGGCAGCTTTTGGCAATGTGTTCAATCTGCTTATCTAAGCCTGGCCACCAAAAGTAGCTCCTAGCCATTTCTTTCATTTTGACAATTCCACTATGACCTGCATGAAGCTGCTCTAGCATTTTAGCATGCAGTGACAGTGGAATGACAATTCGCCTTCCCCACAGCAAACACCCTGACTGGACAGAAAGCTCCAGCCTCCTGTCAAGGTAAGGTTTGAGGGCAGAAACATCCCCCATTGACTGTCCTGTGATCACAAAGTCCATTACCACTGACAGCTCAGGGTCCTTCCGTGTGGCTCTTTTTACTTGAGCTGCAGAAATTGGTGCTTTTTCCACATTATTGAAGTAGAAAATGTCCACTGTGTTTGGTTCCTGCTTTGTAACAGGGAGAGGCAAACGTGAAAGTCCATCTGCATTGCAATGAGAGTCTGATTTGCGATACTTAATGTCATACGAGTGAGCTGATAAAAGCAACGCCCACCTCTGTAGACGTGAAGCCGCCAGCGATGGAATCCCTGTGTGGGGCCCCAAAATTGTTGTCAGGGGTCTGTGGTCTGTGAAAAGAGTGAACATCCTCCTATACAGGTATTGGTGAAATTTCCTCACTCCAAAGATGATGCTCAGTGCCTCTCGTTCCAACTGGGCGTAATTAGCCTCTGCTTTGTTCAGTGTTCTGAAGCGAATGCAATCGGTCTTTCCTCCCCATTAGGAAACATGTGAGAGATGACAGCCCCAACTCCATAGGGGCATCGCATGCATCGCAGGTGGTCAATGCATCCTTAGCACTCTGAAAAGCTTTTTGACAGTCACTAGTCCATTCCCATTTCTTGTCTTGACATAACAGTTCATGTAATGGCTGTAGTAGTGATGCCAAGTTAGGTATGAACCTCCGTAATAGTTTAACAACCCCAGGAAGGATCTCAGCTGACTCACATTGTCAGGTGGAGGCGCATCAACAACAGCCGTTATCTTGGCAGGTGACGTGTGTAGACCCTTTTCATCTATTACATGTCCTAGATACTCTACAGATGGTTTCAGAAATTCACATTTCTCTTTGCGCACTCTGAGGCCGTACTCACGTAGCCTTTGTAGTGTTGCATCCAAGTTGCGAAGATGTTCCTCGTCATTTGCCCCTGTGCACAGAATGTCATCCAAGTAGCACTGCACACCTTGTAATCCACTGAGAATCTGATCCATGGCCCGCTGAAACAGTGCCGGAGCCGATGTAATGCCAAAGGGTAATCTGCAGTACCTGAAAAGTCCCTTGTGAGTGTTTATCGTTAGTAACTCTCGTGATTGTTCATCCACATGCATTTGCAGGTATGCCTGGTTTAGGTCGATTTTACTGAACTTTTGTCCTCCGCTCAGTCCTGCAAACAAATCATCAATCAATGGGAGTGGGTATTGTTCTGCGCTTAGCACTGGATTCACAGTCACTTTAAAATCTCCACATGTGCGTATACCTCCGTTCTTTTTGGGTACTGGCACGATTGGCGTGGCCCACTCACTTGTTGTGACAGGTTCCAAAACTCCATCTTTAACTAGAGCATCCAGATCTGCTTCAACTTTGTCACGAATCGCATAAGGCACAGTCCTGGCCTTCATGAACACTGGCTTGCTGTCAGGTTTGATATGCAGTTTCACTGTGATATCTTTCATGCTGCCTAACTCTGCACGAAAAACCTCCCCGTTTTTATCCAGGATAGCTTACAGTTGTGAAGAACCATTAGAGAGCCGTCGCACTTCTTGCCAGTCAAGGCGTAGTGCTTTCAACCACACCCGCCCCATAATGGGGGCAAAGTTTCCCCTGGTAACATACACTGGCATCTTAGCAGTTTGGTTATTACATCGAACAGTAATGTCAGTCATTCCCTTGATATGCACCTTGTGCCCTGTGTACACCTTGAAAACTGTGTCAGCTGGGCGCAAGGGAAGGTGTCTCATGTATTTCCTATATAGTTGATAGGATACAAGTGATGCTTTGGACCCGGTGTCTATCTGCATTTTGACTGGATGGTCCTCCAACATCAGTCTGGCCCAGTAGCAGTCTGAGCTCTCATCCATGCTCATTATTCTTACTGTGTTCACTGCTGTGGGCACGTCTTCCTCTGAGGAAAAACTCTTGTCATGTTGTACCACGTGCACATACCTTTTCTTTTTGAACTTGTCATAGTCTCTCTTCTCCATTTTCTTACTTTTGTCTGTGCCTTTCTTGTTCCGACAGGCTCGTTCCACATGTCCTTTTTTCCACACTGACGACAGTCCATTTCTTTACACCAGCAGGTGGCGGCAAGATGCCCTGTTTTGCCGCATCTAAAACATGGGCCTTGTATATTGCTTGGACTACTTGCAACTTTATGCACTCTCCCAGAACTGTGCAGTTGCTGCGCTTCTTTAGCTGCCATTTCCATCGTTACACTGATATTTATGGCTTTTTCAAGGGACAAGTCACTTTCAGTTAACAGCTTTTTCTGTGCCGCTTCATTCCTCAGTCCACATACCAGTCTGTCTCTTAAAGTGTCATTTAACGCATCTTTAAACTCACAATATTCAGCTAATTTCCTTAAAGCTGCTACAAACATGGTGACAGACTCCCCTTCCTCTTGATTTCGCTTATGAAATCGGAATCTCTCTGCTATGACAAAGGGCTTGGGTGAAAAGTGGTTTGTTAGAGTATCTCTTGGTACGATTTACTGCCTGGTTTAGCTGGTTGCAGCAAGTTCTGAAGCAAGTTGAATGTCTTCGCCCTATTACACTCAAAAATGTGGGCACCTTCTTTTCATCTTCTATGGCATTAGCTTCCACAAAATAGCCAAAACGCTCCGTGTAGGAGCTCCACTGCTCCACATTTTCATCAAAAGGACCGACAGAGCCGATAACTCCCGCCATACTGCGCCTGGTCATACAGCTCCGTTGATCCTCTCCGACGCGGGTGCCGACTATCACCTGGAGCTCCACGATCCGCAGAAAATATATATATTTAATACTAACCAGTCCTTGACATCCAAGAAGCATGTGGAAGCAGTGTAATACATCAGCTGACCACTGTGGGTCATATGAAGAATCTGCTGATGTTAGTGAAGGTTTCTTTTATCCTCTGGGAGACACTAAGTCAAACAGGATCAGCCTGTTGTGGTGAAGGGAGAATGCATGGCTTCCATACATTCATCTCTGATTGGCTGATCATCATATGTTCTGGATGATGTGGGACCTCCTTTAGCTCCACTCTACTCTGGGATGAAGGGTGGTTCTGGATTTTCCGTTGCCTTGCTCTTCATAAGCCACTCAAGAAAGGTTAGGGCCTTTGTTGCTTTGAATATCATGAAGTTCCTGAAAGAAAAAAGCTGCCTCAAGAACAAATACTGTATGTTGCTTATATGCAAACACGGGGAGTTAAACTTACATATCATTTTTGGAGTATGGGTCTTTCAAAGATGGGAAAAGGTGAAACAATCCCGAGGGCAAGAGAACTCTTTTGTTAGCACAACTAACAGCTCCTCCTGCAAAGCGGGAAAATATCTATTTCCATTTTTTAAAGTATTTTTTTTATATACATATTTTTTATAAGAGGATACAGGATTAAGTGAAGCCTCTTACCCTTCTTTTCCATGCATGTGAAAGTGACAATAATATTAACCAGTAACTGTATGGTGGAATATTTCAAAACTTCAGTCTCTTCATACTCTTTATCCACAGATCATCTCTGCTGGTTTTAGTAAGAATTTGCTCCACATTCTAAAAAAAGAAAACATTGCAAACATATTTAGCAACTACACACTTAGATCTATGTTGTAGCAGAAACGATACCTTTATCTAATACCTATTACATACATACTTACTTACGTTTTTAGGAATTATGTCTAATAAATAATGATTAAAATCTGATTGTAAACAAGAAAACAATTACTGCTGAAAGGACACTGTCCCATCAAGGCTGGCATCCAGGAATCACTTGTGTCTCTGTAGCAAAAGTGCTTGAGACTGACAGATGTATCTGTCGAACTTGGAGGAGAACCTTCACACCCTTGCTGCAGGACACTTAGATCTGTTGAAGATCACACACACACACAAGTATAAGGCAGAAATAAAATCTCTAAGTCCAGCACATTAAAACTATATCCACAGACCTGGCTGGATATTACCTTATTCAAGACAAAACATTACCATTACCTATAACTCTGCTTACCACAAGTAGTGAGGGTCACATATTCTGTCAGGTCTGAGCGATCAGCCAAGGTTCATAGATGCTTCCAGTAGATGGGAGGTCTGAAATGCAGACAACACACCACTGATTTAATATGAACTGATTAAATACTGTACTTTGGAATGCTTATCATCCACTTCTCACAATCTCACATATTTTTATCTGTGTCCAAAGATACAAATCTCTCAAAATATAGGTGCAGCAAAATATGAATTGCTTTTAAATGTCCTACCATCATCACTGTAGATGAAAAAACACAGATCTTTGAAACATCCTCATCCCCCTCTGCTCTGGTGATCTGTGACTTTCAGTGTTGTAGTCTCTGGGATAGAAAACTTCTGCTGGACTATACCATAACAACTCCACGTTACAACATGTTTACATCTTTATTCATTTAATACTAAACATCTGACTGACTTGCACTGAGAAAATCTGAGAAGCAAGCCTCTTCCAGTTTAATGTCCTCCTTCTTCCCTCCATATTTGTACTTTGATCAACATGTTGGTTTGACATAAAGGGAAGAAAATGTCATATGTCTGAGAATAACATGTTCAGAAGTTAAAATTTATCCCAACTACACACTGTTAAAAATACCGTTTTCTCACCACTGTTCAAAACAGCAAGGCTAACAGTTTATAAGCTCAACTGTTAGCATGCTAGCCAAAACTGACTTTTCAGCTCGTCTCAAATGCGTTGAGCCTGAAATTATTCTCTTAAAACACCGACATGCGGTTGCATTGTTGGATGGTTATTTCCAAAACAGTATTAATTACCTTCAAGATCTTGCGCGTCGTCATTAATTTGTAGAAGCTTATCAAACAGTTTGTCATTACCGTCATACAGACACATCCCACCGCCACAGACAGTATGGCCGACATTAGCGTTTGAGTGAAAGCTAACAGCTCCACAATGGCAGCTAAGGACAGTTAGCTAACTAATGCTGCGGGAGCTACTTGCTCTAAATAATGGAGTAAAACAATGCAGTTCACGTTCAACATCAGGATTCGCGGTCATTAGCGGTACTATGTAAGTAGATAAAGTGAGAACAATGACAACCAAAATATCACGCATTTAAAGTACTTTCTGATAAAATCATGCTCTTACCAGCCTTGTGACGACGTTCCTTGTGCTGCTCATGCAGCGATAAAATGCGTTGTGAACTCCAGGGACCGAGAGTTAAACCAGATCCTGTGGGGTCATAGGAAGGCTAAAGTCGTTGATTGTCTGACCAGTTATGTTAAATTAAGGTGCAAGGTTGACCTGCAAATAGTGTCATAAACTGTAAAAGGTCTAGTAAAACAGTTGTAAAAAGTAATTGAATTCAGGGGTCAAATTCTTGGTATGCAATGAAGTGTTACTTACGATATAAGAGGCTTCTTCTGAACTGTTTCTTGAGATCTGTGACAGAAGGTACAGGGTAAATGTCACAGGTCTCCAGATATCTGAATCTGAATTACCCTTATATACTTTGTAAGAATAAAGTATATTTTTAAATTGGAGAATTTGAGGTTCAGTGATTCTTTTTATTAATTAAGTTGGGGTGTGAGAGAAAGCATTTCCCCAACAATTTGGTAGCGCATTAAGGGCTCGAAGGAGGTTAAAACTGGACACTGAAAGCGAACTAGGAACAAAGGAATGCAACCCAGCCGTGCAATAATAGAAGGTAAGCAGAAACCTTTTCTATCAAATTCTGCATATTATTGAAAGCTAAATTAATGGGTTGTGTCGTAAAAGTTCTGATGCGTTCCAAAATTTTACATGTTGTATATATGAGTAATTCAGATATTAGGGGGTAAAGATATAAAGAAATAAAGGGTTATAGAGTCCCTAGGTTGGAGTCCTTCGGTTATTAAACCAGCAAAAGTACCATTGGGTTAGAGTCCCAGCGATTTATCTCTGTATCAGAAGGTAAATCATTAAATTCGTCTAAGGTTAGAAGTCCCTAGGTTGGAGTCCTTGATTTATTAAACTGTAAAGTACCAATGGGTTAAGAAGTCCCTCGGGCAGCGTCTCCGTAAAATTGTCCTAGGTTTGGCAACCCCAAATAGAGCCTATTGAGGCCTATTTTTAGCTGGAGTTAGAGTCCCGGGAATTAGGGACACCCGAATTAGAGTAGAATGTATGTGAGCGTGTTGTTTACATATAAATTGTGATAAATTGTGTTAAAATAAATGTTGTCAGAATGTTGTTTGAGGGATGTGTTGGCGAAGAGTGAGTGTCAGAAGCGGGGAAGAAATAAAGAAGCTAGAGGAGAAAATTAAAACAGCTAGGGTGTGGCAGAGAAGCAAATTGAAGAAAAGGTGAAAAGATCTGGAGGCATTGAGATAATGCATCAAGTTTGATGCATGGTTTTGTTGTGGGGGAGTAGATGAAGTGAAGAGAAAGTAATCTTAAAAAAAAAAAAAAAAAAGGAGGAGGAGGTAGGGAAATACAGAAGAGAAACTTTTACCGCCGCCGATACGTCGCGATAAATATGGTTAAACCATCAGCTCCGGCTACTTCACAGTATCCTGTTTTGTTAATGTGGAAGGAGAATTTAGAGTGCAGCCACGTTCCAACAATGCTGCATGACATTAAAAGACTTGATTCACTACACCCGGTCTGAGTTTCCTTTGCAGGATTAGACCCTCACATTATTTTCACATTGTGGAGTTCTCATCGAGATGGATGTTCTGCTGACCCGACGCCTGGGTCTGGACTGAAAGTAAAAAAGTTGCGGCAGGGTTTTAAGGGACCAAGGGAAAATTCGCTCCTAAAAGAGGAGGACTGGATTCCGCCTGAAAGTCTAGGCACAGGTGACGACGTAGCGGACACTCCATCTACTAAAAAGAAGTGAGTACAGTGTTTTGAATTGATTCTTGTTTTATCGTTATATGTATGTTTGTGTTTGTATGTAAAGAAAGTCCCCTCGCGTGGCCGTCATTAGGCGTACCCCCAAGTGTTTATTTGTTTTGTTGGAGGGGCGATACCAGCGAAGGGCTGGCTAACACTGGCGTAGGATAAGTGAAATCCTCAGTGTTTGTAAAATCAAACAGATAAGAAAGGCTGAATACTGGTGATGACCTAAAGGAGCGTTGATAGCGATGATGATATACCGCTATAGTTAATGACCTAGAGGAAAGTTGATAATGATGATATACTGATATAGTATGTGATAATTAAATAGGGTCCCTAGTATATATTTAATCATAAGTGGTGGTTTGTTCAGTATCTACAATTGTACTACAAGGGGTTGTTGTATGTCTTAGAAACCACCTGGCTGAATAAGTGCATATTTGTGTGTGAGATTATGCTTGTGTGAAAAGAGTGGTGTGTGGAAAAGTGTAAAGTGTATGTGTAACGAAGGACTTCGTTACCGTTGACTGTCGGGTTACGGTTTTGTAAATATTATTGTAAATATTGTGCACGGTGGGTTTTGGATATTGTTTATAAATAACTAGACAATCTATAGTAATGGCGAAAGGCACTTTTATTATATATTTGGCATATAACATTCGAACATGAACGTTTCACGAGATAACAGCAAAAGTGGTTGCGTAATATAGTTATCATATGTGCGGAGTCGGCCTCGGTCGGATGCCGGGGTGGCCGCTCGGCTCCGTCTATAATGAGAGGAGGTCGGTTAGACTCCGTGGATAGCGGACGGTCCAGAATTGGCGGACACCGGCAAAAGTGATGAAACTTAGTTTGGTATTTATGAGAAGAATGGTGAAAACAGTGAAAGTGCCGAACAGAATTCTTTATGTTATTGTTAACACTCACCTTCTGTCTGTTTTGCGTTCACCTGGGGTGCGTCATGGAAAAGAGTCCCCCTGGGTAACGGACGGGGTTAATAATGTTCCGGGTGCAGCCAAGTGGCAGGGCAAGACAGGGGGGGGTACGAAAAACTGTCTTATATATATCATTATTGTAAATATGTTTATGGTGTTTGGTTGAGGGATTATTTTACAGCACGCAGGTTATTTTAAATATTTTTTTTGGTTAAATCTAATAATCATATTTTTCATATTATCATATTTATAAATCTATATCTATGAACACCTGTGAATGGTTTTGTCTAATTATGCCTACCAGGCCACAGTATAAAAGGGCGCCCATTTTAAATCTCTGTGGTTACTGGCTAGGCCTCACCCTGTGTGTTGCTATACCTGTGTTACGAAAGAGAAAATAAAAGAAGATACGTATCTGCATTATTCCACCTTTGCCTTGGCATTTTTATTCCTCTGGCAGTCTCTGGTGTCAGAACGGCCATTCCTAACAAGTGGTGTCAAGAAGCTGGGGCCCACACTCCAAAGTTATGATGCCTAGAGGAAAGAAAAATGACCAAGAAGACCCGGTTGAGGGTGCCTGTGCCTCAGCTACTACAGACACTGTAGCAGGAGCCAAAGGAGAAGAACAGATGGAGGAGTTATCACGCTTGGTCAAATCTTTCATGCGGTCTCAGACACTGAAAGAGCAACAAATGGAGAAAGAATCCCTCCGTCAAGAGCAGCGGTGGAGAAACATGCAACAGCAGTTTCAGCAGATGCAGCAGCAAGTGCACATGCTGAGAGAAGATTATAGACAAGAGCATGGTGCATGGGAGGAAAATCAGCCCCGAGAACTGAATGCTGGGGATGATGATGATGATGATGCAGATGACCTCGGTGAGATGACCAGCCAGATGAGCCTAGGGTTCAGACCAGGAAAGGCACTGCTTGCCCCCCGAGAACCCAAATTGCTGCCTTTAACTGCAGATGACGACATTGAGCACTTCCTGACCACATTTGAGAGGATGGCCCATGTGTGTCGCTGGCCCAAACAAGGCTGGGCGTCTGGTTCCTCTCCTCACTGGTAAGGCACGAAGTGCATATGTTTTGATGGACATAAAAGACTCTGAGGACTATGATAAAGTTAAAGCTGCAATTTTGGCGAAATATGAGATTACACCCGACACCTACAGAAGATGATTCCGCTCCCTGAAAATTGAGCCTGGAGAAACCCCACGAGAGCTGTATGTGCGGCTGAAGGACCTCTTCTCAAAGTGGGTCAGACCAGAAACATCATCGGTTGAGGAAATATCAGAGGTGGTCATCCTGGAACAGTTCCTGAGGATGGTTCATCCAGAGCTGGAGGTCTGGATCAGAGAACATGACCCCAAGACAGCGGAGGAGGCTGCTCGCCTGGCAGAGGTCTTCACATCGGCCAGGAAAGGAAGCCGGAATGCCACCTTCGGCTGGGGACAGCACCAAGCCCGTCTGAGTGAGTCCACTGGTTGGGAACAGGGGTCTGGTCAGCCACAAAGTAGAAGCTTTGTTACCAGCAGGCAGTTCTCTCCCCAAGCCCCTAATCGTGCTAAAAAACCTCCACCTAGACAAGCTAAGCAAGAAATCAGGTGCTACCACTGTAATGGTTTAGGCCATACAAGGCAGTTTTGTCCAGCCAGCACTCACACCAAGCCATCTCTCCTATGTTCAGTGCCAAGACCAACAAAAGTACACACAGTAAGGGAAGCAGGCCGAACAGCACCAGTCCTGATTAATGGACAAAGAGAAGTTGCTTTACTGGATACAGCATGCTATCAGACAGTAGTGTTGGCCACTTTGGTTCCACAGGAAAAGTGGAATGACAACAAGACACCAATAGGCTGTGTTCATGGGGATGAGCATCTGTATCCCACAGCAGATGTGTATTTGACAGTGGGTGGCCAAACTTTCCTGATGACTGTGGCTTTAGCCCCCAAGTTGCCATTTCCAGTCATTTTGGGTAATGATGTGCCCATATTATATGATCTGGTGGACAAGGCAGGTTGTGAGCTTCAGTTGAGCAGTGACGAGGGTCAAGGGTCAGAAGCAGGCTTCTGGGAGCCACCTGATGAAGTTGAGGGGAAACCAGTTAAACCCTGCAATGTCACCACGAGAGCACAGAGTGCAGAGGAAGCGCTCAGGGAGTTGCCTTTCTATGAGGTAGACGTGGAGGCAGGCCCAGTGAAGCTGCCCAAGTCAAGAGCTCAGAGGAGGAGAGAAAAGCTCAGAGGGTGCCCCAGGAAAGGGACAGACATCCCACCCACTCCACTTGGCGAGCTTGATTTTGATTTTCCCCCTGATGTAGGCACACTACAGAAACAGGATCCTACATTAAAAGGGTGGTTTGGGAAGGTGACAGAGGTTGATGGGGTTAAGCAGGGTAACATCAGCTGCTTAGAGGATGCTACTTATGTGATACGTGAGGGCATTCTATATCAACGCAAGGGACAGACTGAAGCTTTAGTACTGCCACAACAGTTCAGAGACAAAGTCATGGAGTTAGGCCATTCCATTCCATGGGCAGGTCATATGGCTTTTCAGAAAACTCTGAACAGGATTGCAAGTCGGTTTGTTTGGCCAGGGATGTACACCCAAGTTTCTCAGTTCTGCAGCGCTTGTGAAAAATGCCAGCTTACCTCAGCAAAAGGAGTAGCACGGGCACAGCTTCAGCCTCTGCCAATCATTGACACACCGTTTGAGAGGATAGGAATGGACATAGTTGGGCCATTAGAGAGAAGTTCTGCAGGCCACCGTTACATCTTAGTCATATGTGACTATGCAACACGCTATCCTGAAGCTTTTCCCCTCAGGTCATGTAAGGCTAGACATGTTGCCAACTGCCTCATTCAGCTCTTTTCCAGGGTAGGCATACCTAAGGAGATTTTGACAGACTGCGGGACAAATTTCTTGTCCAAGTTGTTGCAGCAGGTCTATCAGGTGCTAGGTGTAAAGGGCATTAAGACCACCCCTTACCACCCCCAGACAGACGGGCTGGTGGAGCGGTACAACCAGACACTGAAGAACATGCTGCGCAAGTTCATCTCTCAGACAGGGGCTGATTGGGACCAGTGGCTGCCATACTTACTGTTTGCCTATCGGGAGGTTCCACAAGCATCAACAGGCTTTTCACCCTTTGAACTGTTGTACGGCCGCCAGGTGAGAGGGCCGTTGGACCTTCTAAAAGACTACTGGGAAAATCCAAAGCCAGAGGGGGAGAATGTAGTGGCATATGTAGTCAAAATGAGGGAAAGACTGCAGAAGATGTCAGAGCTGGTACAGGAGAACATGAAGTCAGCTCAAGCCAGTCAGAAAACCTGGTATGATCAGAAGGCCAGAGAGAGGGTCTTTAGTCCAGGTCAGAAAGTGCTGTTGCTGCTGCCAACCAGTGACAGTAAGCTGCTGACTAAA
Organism: Toxotes chatareus; assembly: GCA_016801885.1. Classification (NCBI taxonomy): domain Eukaryota; kingdom Metazoa; phylum Chordata; class Actinopteri; family Toxotidae; genus Toxotes; species Toxotes chatareus. The sequence goes on along the minus strand of JAFBJY010001289.1, from coordinate 9,943 downwards.
TGGCAGGGCCCTTATGAGGTGACTAGACGTGTGGGTAGAGTCACATATGAACTGCACATGCCGGACAAGCTTAAAAAACACCAGACCTTCCATGTGAACCTTCTGAAGGAGTTTCAGGAGCGTCCGCAGCAGGTATGCCAGCAGCTGCTGGTGCGTGCTGTTCGGGATGAGGACACTGATGAGAAATTCTTTCCAACCAGCACCACGGCAGGTGAGCCCTTGTCTGTGGACATTTCACATTTGTCTCCCACCCAGCAGACAGGCATCAAGCCCTTGCTGGACCCAGAGCTTTTCTGTGAGACACCTGGTTTCACTTCTCTGGTTCAGCACAAGAGCTGCAAAAGGAGATCAAGCTGATGTTGGAGCTGGGCATTATCGAGGTCTCCTGCAGTGAGTGGTGTAGTCCTATTGTGCTTGTCCCGAAGAAAGATGGATCTGTCAGGTTTTGCATTGATTTCAGGTACCTGAATGCAGTGTCCAACTTTGACCCATATCCCATGCCTCGCATTGATGATCTGGGAGTGGGCAGAGCTCAGTACATCACCACATTGGACCTGAGCAAGGGCTACTGGCAGGTGGCCTTGGCACCAGAAGCTAAGGAGCTGACAGCTTTCAAGACTCCATTTGGTATATATCAGTTCAGGGTCATGCCATTTGGTCTTCAGGGGGCACCAGCCACATTCCAAAGACTTTTGGATCATGTGTTGAGGAATGTTGGTGACTTCTCTGCTGCATATTTGGATAATGTGGTTGTTTTCAGTCATTCCTGGGAGGAGCACAGGTTCCATCTGCAGCAGGTCATACAGTGCATCAGAGCAGCAGGCCTTTACAATCAACCCTCACAAGTGTGCTGTGGCTCAGAGGGAAGTGGAGTACCTGGGTCACATCACTGGCTTTGGAAGGAAGGTGGAGGCCATTCACTCCTTTCCAGTTCCCAAGAAGAAGCTGAAAAGTTTCCTGGGTCTGGTTGGTTGGTACCGGAAGTTTGTGCCTCATTTTGCAGACAGATCACTGATGTTGAATGAACTGACCAAAGCTGCAACCCCCAACAATGTCAGGTGGACAGAGGAATGTGACCTTGCATTCAGGGATCTCAAAGATGCCATCTGTACTCATTCAGTTCTCCACAGTCCAGATTTTGACAAACTGTTTATCCTGCAGACAGATGCTTCGGGTGTGGGCCTGGGAGCAGTGTTGCTGCAGGTGGAGGAGGAGAGGAGACCAGTTGTGTTCCTGAGTCATAAGCTGCTGGACAGGGAAACAAGATACTCCACGGTGTAAAAGGAGTGCTTGGTGATGAAGAGGGCCATTGATACCCTTAAGTATTATCTGCTGGGACAACAGTTCTTCCTGGAAACTGACCACAGAGCTCTGCAGTGGCTTCATCACATGAAAGATGCCAACATGCTGGATGTTATCTTTCCCTGCAACCTTATGACTTCACTGTTCACTACTGGTCAGGAACAGCAAAAGTGGTTGCGTAATATAGTTATCATATGTGCGGAGTCGGCCTCGGTCGGATGTCGGGTACGCTTCGGCTCCGTCTATAATGAGAGGAGGTCGGTTAGACTCCGTGGATAGCGGACGGTCCAGAATTGGCGGACACCGGCAAAAGTGATGAAACTTAGTTTGGTATTTATGAGAAGAATGGTGAAAACAGTGAAAGTGCCGAACAGAATTCTTTATGTTATTGTTAACACTCACCTTCTGTCTGTTTTGCGTTCACCTGGGGTGCGTCATGGAAAAGAGTCCCCTGGGTAACGGACGGGGTTAATAATGTTCCGGGTGCAGCCAAGTGGCAGGGCAAGACAGGGGGGGGTACGAAAAACTGTCTTATATATATCATTATTGTAAATATGTTTATGGTGTTTGGTTGAGGGATTATTTTACAGCACGCAGGTTATTTTAAATATTTTTTTTGGTTAAATCTAATAATCATATTTTTCATATTATCATATTTATAAATCTATATCTATGAACACCTGTGAATGGTTTTGTCTAATTATGCCTACCAGGCCACAGTATAAAAGGGCGCCCATTTTAAATCTCTGTGGTTACTGGATAGGCCTCACCCTGTGTGTTGCTATACCTGTGTTACGAAAGAGAAAATAAAAGAAGATACGTATCTGCATTATTCCACCTTTGCCTTGGCATTTTTATTCCTCTGGCAGTCTCTGGTGTCAGAACGGCCATTCCTAACACTCCACCTTTTGCTTACTGGAGGCAGAACCTCCAGAGGAAAGTGACATGCATTAAATGCCTATGCTGATGTTTCCAAAACCCCAGTCTTGGCCAGAAGATGAGGATATGCCTTGGACTCCAGGAGTGTTTGTGTACAGGCCCTGACTGCCAGATGAGTTAAAAAGAAGTAGCAGAAGACCTTCCTGAGCTACAAAAGGCCTGGAGGTGAGAAATGGGCTACAGCAATACAACAGTTATCGTCCATGCATAACCCAACATTGCAGGAAGTGGAGGCTGTCTGTCACAGGTTCTTCAAACTTTAATGGGCTAGCATCCGGCCTACCAAGTGGTCCACAAGTTCAGAAGTTGGATCAAGAGACTTTGCTATCATGGTGGACAAGATGTATGATGCAGTGTGTATAGCAATTCCTCTGAGAGTCTGCTGGCAGAAATCTACAGTACCAAACAGAAGGAGGGGTGAGTCGGCTGCTGAATATTGGGCACGTATGGAAACTGTCTTTGCAGCTCACTTTGGCACTGGCTGTGATAATGAGGCCTACAGTGATTTGTTGAAGACTGTTCTGTTGAATGGCCCTCATCAGAACTCAAGGATAGAGTATGATTATTTGTGTATGTTGGGAAACTGAGCCATTTGGGACTGTCTGGATACATGTTTTACATGCTGAAAGAAGTAAGGTAGAGTTTGACAACAAACATGCAAAGAAATGCATAAACTACACAGTTGAAGTACTACCAGAAGGGTGTCACCCAACAAAGTCCTGGAAGAAATGGGCCCTGCAGCAACCAGGGAGAGATGGAAAGAGACAACTTGCACGACACCAGAAGGGAAATTCCAAACCGAGATGCTACAGATGTGATGGCTATGGCCATCTATCATGTGATTGTGCCACCCGGTGACTTTTCAGAGTGGCAGACAGGAGAAAGGAAATTGTTGGCCACATGCACCACCTGAGGAGCTCTAAATCGATTCTCAAGGATTTCCAGTGGCACAACCATAAGAAGTGGCGGAGACAGGTCAGAATGAGTAGTATACAGACATACAGAGAGAGAATGTTGACAGAGTAGTTATTACAAATTAAGAATATGTGAAAAGGAGCTAATATTTATGTAATCCGACCTAGTCCTACACACACAGTTGTATTTCATTAACGGCTGAAAAGAGAAAATGCCTTCAGCAGGGCCAATTTGTTTGTGGGCTCAGAATAAATATGATTTTGGTAAACATACAAGGAGCATCTTCTGTCCTTGTTCAAAATTTGAATTTGAACTAAAAATAATGTCCACTCAGCCCTGAAGCTGTTGAAGGCATTGCATCTGTCATTCAGTTTCTTGTAGACAAAGGTGCCATTGTGGAATACTCAAACTCAACCTGTAACACAATCATCTTGCCAAATGGCAGCTGGAAACCAGTTCAGGACCTTAGGGTGGTTGCTGAAGTTGAACAACATTCTGCCCCAACTGTACCAAATGTGGTAACATTGATGTCACAGGTATAATAGATTCTTGTTGACTCTTTGTTATTGAAATATTTTAGCGTTCCTGTTCATCCTGACTCACAGCACTGGTTTGCTTTCATTTTCAAAGAAAATGTTATTGTTATCTTATAATCATTTTAGAAAATTGTAAATTAGGTACGGTCCGCATCCAGATTATTCTTGATGTGCCAAAACTGAAAACCAAAACAAACAAATGATGTTTAGTCCTAGGCTTAGCAGGCTATTGCCACATATGGATCCATAATTTTGTGGAGATCTCCCAATAAGCTCTAGTTAGTTCTCTATATTTTTCTGTTGGATTTCCAGACATGACTAAACTTTTAATTTTTTAAAAACACGGTTTTTATATCAGCAGTAGTTACTTAGTCCCATGATGACAAACCATGACCACAGTTTAACACTCTTCTGACTAACCCTGATTGTGTTCATTTTGTAGATGGTTCACTACTAAGGAGTCCATCAACTGACTCTTAACATGTTCTCGCTGCATGTATTAAGTATAGCATAGTTGAAAGTCTGAAGCTTCCAGTTGCCCAAGCAGCTGAACTGTTTGCAATAATGCATGTGTTCATTTTAGAGATAACGCCATATTCTATATAGACTCTCAGTAGGCACTTTTGATTATGCAAATGTCAGGCTCACGCATGAGGGTCTGCTGATCCAGTAGTACAAGGTTAAAAGAAGAAAAAGCTGGCAGCCCAGGTGGAGAGGACACATCAGGTGTTGATGACTTTCATCGCCATCCAGATCGCTGAGAGGACACATACACTCCATGCATCCCAGTGCATAATGTTCATAAGAGATGTAGCGGCTAAGAAAAAACAACCGAGTCACAGCATCGGGGTTGACATGCAGTTGTCATTATTGGAGTGATAATCACAGCAATCACCATCCATTAATGGTTTTCAGTGAAACACCAAGAGTTTCTAAAGTAACATCCAACAGTAGCTGAATATTCTCAACAAATGCAGGGTCAGAAACCCCAGAAAAGAAGACATCAGCATCACTACAGCAGATACCTAATCCAGAGACACAGACAATTGATTTGACACTTTGTGTCAAAAGGGGAATGTGGAAATTTTTCAATGTATCTGTTCTTACTGAAAGTGAAATCTAGGATTGTTACTTTAGAACTTCACGTTGTACCTAAAACCCATCTTTGTACAAGTCTGCCCACATTCTTTCAGGTTGTAAAACTCTCCCAGAGTCGTTGTAAGGAAATAAGGATTATACCTTGTGGTCATTTAAAACAAACGTCCCCTAATAACATCTGTAACTGTTGATCTGGAAAGACCTTAACTAACCTGGGAGTGACCTCCGGTTAATTGTTCTGAGTGCTTGTAATAGGTGTAAAACAAATGCTTTCTAGAGTGGACTGTATGTATTGTCTCCATGCTGCATGAGCATTCAGGTGTGAGTAACCCCTGGAGAAGAGGATGATGATTTTTGGAAAATGGAAGGGTTTGATTATGTCTGTTATGTTTTTCTATAGCTACTTTTATTGCAATTTTTTGTAACTTGTGGATGTTGTTGTATTCCATGTATTAGATCATTGTGTACTCGATTTATAACCTCTGTTAATGAAGGAAAACCGGATCCAATACAGATGATGCCCCTCTTAGCTGCAGCACTGGAGGAGAATGATCTTAGTAAGATGTTGGAGCTGCAATAACATGGTGTGATCTCTTGGAGAGAGATCAAAAGGGGAAATTAATGGGGTCATAGGGAAGGCTAAGTCGTTGATTGTCTGACCAGTTATGTTAGGTCGTGCAAGGTTGACCTGCAAATAGTGTCATAAACTGTAAAGGGTCTGGTAAAACAGTTGTAAAAAGTAATTGAATTCAGGGGTCAAATTCTTGGTATGCAATGGGGGGTGTTACTTACGATATATAAGGGCTTCTTCTGAACTGTTTCTTGAGATCTGTGACAGAAGGTACAGGGGTGCGTGTCACAGGTCTCCAGATATCTGAATCTGAATTACCCATATATACTTTGTAAGAATAAAGTGTATTTTAAATTGGAGAATTTGAGGTTCAGTGATTCTTTTTATTAATTAAGTTGGGGTGAAGAGAAAGCATTTCCCCAACAATCCTGAACACCAGGGAATAAACTCCAAAATTCAACTGGGCCTGGGTGTACACCTTAACACACACACTGTAGTCAGAGTTATAAAATAAACTCCAGAAATGTAACTCTTTTCACACTTTTGCCTGACTCCAGATTTGAGTACTTTGTGAATTTGCTGTGTGTTAGTACATGTAGTTGTGTACAGTTCAGCTGCTGCTGTCCTTGGTGCTGAATTCACCAACCCAGCTGAATGGTCCTGAGTGATTATTGTTGTAATTCATTTGGTATTTTGAGAAGATTGAATATCATTAGTATGGGTTATGTTTTGGTTAATGTTAGGCTTTCAGTTATGATGTGTCCTCATAACTATATTAAGACAACAATGTGTGTGTGTGTGTGTGTGTGTTTGTCCTTTGATGCCTTTGATGTATCAACATTCTACAGTCTGATGTCACAGGCTGCAGTAAGTGGACACACAGCCAGAGGCGTTCAGAAGTCAAACAGGAGCAGGGAAACAGTTGGACTGGACAGGACTTGCTCATGATTTAGGAAGAAAGAAGCACTCAGATATTTCTGCACAATTATTGACAAGGAAGGGAGGAGCTACTGCTGTTACAAGGACAAGAGGAAACTACAGGAAAGTCAGATCAGCTCCAAGGTTTTCAGTAAGTCAAAACCTTTTTAGTTGATGTCAGTGTTTCAGTTCAGTGGGATGTTTGTTAAATTGACATGATGTCTAATCACACAAGAACTTCAGCCCAAAGGTTTCAGTACATGTTCAGTTTATTTATGCTGATTGTATCTGTGAGATTTTCCTATTGTCAACTTAGGTTTCCATGTTGTGGTTCAAAGCATTATGGTTTGTGTTAAAGGAAAGGTGCCTATTTTTTCAAGTTTATATTTTAAACTTCAAATGTTCAAAAACATTCACATGCTTTTTATGTAATTGAAATCATTTGTGGTTGTTGCTTTGGATCCTCCTAAATGATGGAGCATAGCACAGTCCATGTCCTGTGTAAAAGGGACTTCCAAAGTTCAAAAGAAGCAAACATGAGGCTTCAGCAGTCTGACTTATATAGTTGAAACAGGCGTCCTCCAAGTCTTTTTTATCATTTATGTTGAACATCAACCACCAGTGCTTTACATGTGGAGCAGTAGTTTGCCTGAAGCCCAGATCCAGACTCTGCAGCTCTGGAGGTGGGAAGTAACTGCAGAGACGAGAAAGCACAACACCATGGGAGAGAGAAGAAGCCAAGTTAGTAACATACATTAATGGGATATGAATGTGTACAGATGGAGAGGAGAGGAGGAGAGAGGAAATCAGTGCATCATGTGAAGTCTTCAGCAGTGCACCAGACCTATAGCAGCATAACTAGTGGCTCATTCAGGAAAGCCTTACTCAGCTCTGACTATAAGGTTCATCAAAAGGGAAAGTTTGAAGCCTCCTCTTAAACATGGAGAGGGCGTCTGCCTCCAAGACCCAAACTAGTAGATGGTTCCACAGTAGAGGAGCCTGATATCTGAGGGCTCTGCCTCCCGTTCTCTCTATTGGAGACTTTAGGAAACACAAGTGCAACCTGCATTCTGAGAACACAATGTTCCAGGGTAGTAGGGATGGCTGCACTGCTGCTGTGACCCGGCTTGGTAACACAGCCGGCCATTGCCAACTCTTAACATTCTCCTCTCCTTAGCTGTGTCTTCAGTAGCTAAACTTGTGTATCTATGCTGAAGATTAGGAGAGAAAGCTCTGTTCTAAAACGTCTCTCTGTTTTCAGCTCTCAGGACTTTTGCAGCTTCTACCTCAGTCTCTACAGTTTGGACTTTAGTCTCACTCCTGTGCTCTTGTTTGTACTTTGGGATATCAGCCTTGTCACTGTTTACTGATCAATTACAGCCATATCAGAGCTGTGTTATGTTACTGATAATAAAACCAAACTTTTCCTGCTTAGCTGGGAAAAGTTGTCAGTGCTTGCCTCGGGAATCTGTGACCCTCTCTTGCTGCTCCTGGCTCCGAGGCCCACTTCCTGGTCGCCCGCTTCTTTCCGCCTTGTCGTCGCTGGCACAGACGCATGGAACTGCCGATCCTCCACCGACGTGCGCGGCTCGTGGGTTCATTCCCAGTGCTGCAAATTAGCCGCAGGTTGCTGCTAGCCTCCACTGTTGCTGAGTGGACACGCTCAGCTTCTCTCCCTCAGGTGATCACACGTAGCCTGATCGAGGAATTGTTACCAGCTGCTTTGTCCTGCACGGAGAAGAAATACTGCTGCTTTACCTTGTTCTACCCCACCGGGGTATTTCTGCCGCGAGTTCTGCCGATCACTCCGATTATTTGCTGCCAATCGGAGGGGCTGCGCAGATGGACAACACCAATCACACCCTACCTACGCAGCCAGTATTGAATGGGCAGTTTCGTTTGCCTTGAAGCCTGGACTTTTAAAATTGAATAAATGCACGGTGGGGTTGCTCTTTATTCAAATACCCCATTTCCTTTATTGCATTTAGTTTGAATGGGTTTGGGATATTGTTTTTGATTATTTTGTTTTTTATAACTTTGTTTCTAATGGGATTGGGTTATTTGGTTTATTAAATATCCTGTTTTGCACGGTCCTGTGCTTTTTTTTTTCTTGCTTGTATTTTTTTTGACGTTCTGCTTTGATTCAGGTAGCCCTGATATTCAGTTGGATTTTGAGTTTTTGTTTTTTGTTTTTTTTTTGCTTGTGACAAAGAATTTTTTATGTTATGTTTAGGTACTGATATTCTTAGTGCTCTGATTAATTTGTAAGCATTGATTTATTGTTTTTCTTTTGTTGGTATTTGTACATATTGGTTTATTTATTTTCCTGTGTTTATTTTTTCCACTAATTTTATTTCCTTGGCCCTTTTCAGTGGCTGAAGAGCCGAGGTAGTGGTGGCGGTGGATGGTGCGAATTGGTGGATTCCCCTCTTTCCTGTGTCATGTGCCTCCCTGGTCCTGGGTTCCTTTACCACGTGTGTGTGGGTGTGTGTGGCTGCCACGTGTGGCTGTGGTGATCATTTTTGTACATTATTTGATAGGTCTCCCCCCCTTTCCCCCTCACGTCCCTGTTAATGCAGATGGTGTTTTTATAGCATTTTTAATACTCTGTGGTGTGAATGGTGTTTTATAATGTTTAAAGACATACTGAAGTTATTTTGAAATAAAGTATATTGGATTATTGCTCTGGAACCACGCCTCTCACCGTTATGCAAAAACGAACACTCAAGTTTTGGGCTGGTACAGTTGATTCAAAACTATTTTCCTACATGGGCAGGAAATTCCTCCCAAGGTGGAAGTTATCTGGCTTCAGAGGTTGCCTCTTAGTTGGGTGTTGCAGGTAGTCGACTACCTATCCGCTATCTACTACTAACCCCATCATCATCTGTCTCATCTCCCCGCCGCCACACTCAGATCAGTGCTACAAGTAGTAGTTCATGTCACAGTGTCTAGTTTAGGAAGTTTTTGGGGTGGAGATGTTTTGTTTCAGATGATTTGTTTGTTAATTTGACACACACACAAAGCAGTTGTTACCAGGAAAATGAGATGAAATAGAAAGACAAGTTGGTTATAAATCTAGAACATTTTTCCTTTTTCTCCTCTGAATCTTCTACACAAATGACTGTTTTTCTTTTTGTCAATCTGTGAAACTGTTCAAATTTGCTGATGATACACATTGGTGGGCTTAATCACTGAGAACAATGAAACCATGTATAGACAAGAGATTGTAACATTAGGTGGATGGGGGCAATGTTAAAACCTGGCGAATGTGAAAACAGAACTTTTGGTGGATTTCAAAACAGAGGGGGGCCATCAGCCAAATGGCAGCAGGTGGACAGCTACAATTTTTTGGTTGATCCAGCAGACTTAAAAAAGACAAAACCACAACTAAGAAAGCCACCAAAGTTTCCCTTTTCTGAAACAACTAAAAAGTGGGGGTTTAAAAGGGTGTTAATATTTTGAACTTTACTTTTTATTAGGGGCTTTAGATATGTTCTTTTTTCATTACTTATGCTGCTACGTGGAGTGTGTGCTTATTATTTATGATTTTTGACTGTGAATGTTTTTTAAAAGGGGTTGACCTCACCAAACAAATTCCTACGCATCGTTTTTGGGGATAAAGGTTGAATCTTGAATCTTATTCTTGAGCCCCTTCTTTTTTTCC
>JAFBJY010001288.1:0-84742 GCA_016801885.1 Toxotes chatareus | reverse complement strand
TTTTGGGTCCAGGCCTAGACAACTTGACTAATCATAACATATCCATTTCTAACACATTACTATGTTTAATGTTCCACTCTGCTACAGATACATGTTGGATTAATATTCTATGCAGACTGTAATGTAAATAATTACCAATCATGACAGCTTCTTGCTTCTGTGCTCTGTTAAAACAGTAGCCTGTGTCAATTAGATATTGTTTACATTTATTTCATTGTATCACTTTTCAGTGTTCACTGAGGTTTCCTAGTGCCATGTACAGTTGAACACATCCCCACACTTCTGAAAAAGCTTGCTACGCCCTGCGGGAATTCCATCACTGTATCCCACAGTTCCTGATATTTTACTTTCACTTTGCCCAAGTTTGTAGGCGCAGATGATTTTCTCTGTCTGAAGGTAAATGTCAGCACTTTTAACGTTTTACTCGTCAACACTTTCTGTAGTTACCTGAATTATCATTTGTTCGAATTTTTGGATGTTGTTCCGTTTTTTATACGCGTTGTGGTGTTTAGTTAAAGACTAAGTTGTCACTGTAAAGTCGGGATGAGGCAAGAAGAGGTCCGTCATTATCCGCCATGTTGTGTGGATATTTGCAGTAGAAGCGGTGGAGTCAGAGTAGAAGCAGAGTGAGCTGATGGTCAGTAGCTGAACACAGAGCCTTTGTTAGTCTGTGGCTCCACTTACTGCTGACTGAAGGCAGCTTTTCCTGCCTGAATCAGCCTGTGGAGGAGGCGGACCTGAGCTGCTGCTCTCCAGCAGTCTGAGCCGCTTCAATGCGGTCTGAGCTCGGCCGGACAGCGCTGGAGAACAGCTCTGACTTTCTCTGTCATTAGATGAATTCTACGGGACTGAGCTCAGAGGGACTGACAGGGTTTTTCAGGCTCTATGTGATTTTCAGAGAGACAGTTAACACTCCATCCACAGAGTCAGAGGCCTCCTGGTCCTATCAGGACAAACTCTACCTGATGAATTAGATGATAAAGACCCAAATCCATAAATACTCTCACAATAAAGCATCTCAGCGGCTCTGATAGGTGATTATATCTCTGTGGCTGGTCACAGTACAAACAGAGAAACTGTCTGTCAGGACATATTTGCTGTTTTTATTGATGTCTATCTGTGTCTCTGCTGTTTGGTTTGATTTTGGTTTGTTGTTGCTGCTTCATATAGTTCAGACTTTACTATTAGAAAAGGCAGGGAAGTGCCAGGGGCCCCAACTAAAAGGGCCCCTGGAATAATACTGAGGAGGAATGAACTGAGTCTCAGTTGTTTTGTGTGGAATAATCACCTGCAGCTTGTTTCATCAAGTCATTTTCACAGAAACACTGCAGACAAACAGATTGTCAGATAAAATCAGTGGATCTCAGTCCATCTGTGTGTCAGTGAATGGAAATGCTCGCCTCTGAATCATGTGTGAAAGATATGAAAGAGGAAAGAAGAGCCAATCAGTGGAGGAGCAGCTGATATTTCTACAGGACAAATGATGGAGAGGAGGATTTCAGTTGATGTGCAGATGAATGATTTGTGTTTTCTCTCCAGATGAAGGTAGAAAGTGTGTGTGAGCTGATGTGGATTTGAATTCAGCATCATGAATCAGTGTGAGGACAGAGAGGAGGAGCCCTCCCCAAAAACCAGTCTGTGTGGGGACCATGAGATCCAGACCAAAGCTCAGAGGTGAGATGAGGATCTCTAACTGTCCATGACTCTTCTCCATGTCAGAGCTCAGCACTCACATCACTGCACCATCATTATTCACACTCAAAGCTCTGTGTGTGTTGTGTTGAAGGCCAGAGCAGCAGCACACACCAGACTCTGCTGGACCTGGACCTGAACCCAGCTGTGTGTCCATGAAGAGTGACAGGTCAAAGGATGTCCCCATTAATTTCAAAGGACAGCCTCCCTCTGCTGCAAAGAAGTGAGCTGCAGCTGAGTTTAAAATGTATCAGACAGCTGTCCTGTATAACTGGTCTTCTATGAAAGATGAAGTGATTGTGTTTTGTCTCCAGGCTTCATGAATGACACAGTATATGAACATGATCAGGCTGAAACACAGGCTTTAGTGGCAAAGTTGATGTTTCTCTTTTCAGAAAAGCACTTCTTATGTTCTTATATGTGTCATTCAGATCAGAACTAAAACTCCCTGTAACTCAGCACCTATCCAGTTCCAGTGTTTAGTGTCCTGTAGCAGAGGTGAGACTTCTGTCAAACCCAGTGTGAGTCCTTAAAACTCATCATTAAAAGTTGGACTTGTTGTGATGACTCTAGGTCATGAGGTACAGAACTGATTGCTTGTTTCCTCTCATTGAGAATGTCACAGCACAGTAGTGTTTGCTTTAATCAGGACAGTCACCACAGAACATAAAAGCAGCTGTTGTTTGTGTACAAAGCATAAAACACTCACAGATGCTACAAACATAATGTGAGCTAATTCTTCATGATTCCTCCACAGAGTGGACCAGGAGAGCTCAGAGGTTCCCAGTGCTCAGTCTGCCCAGCAGCATCAAACACACCTGGACTCCATATTTATGGTCTGTACATGGACAACAACTACTTTGACATCTGTTGTGTTGACAATAATCTCCATGCTGCACTTTTTAGAGCAGTGGATTGTCAGTGTGTCCAACATGGATCTGATGTTTGGCTCCATGGTTTTACTTTGATTGTGTCATTCATATAGTTTTCTGTTCCAGCTGCTGGAGGAGAACATTGTCACTTTTGTGAAGAAGGAGCTGAAGAAGATCCAGGAGGTTGTGAGTCCAGATTACCCACAATGCTCAGAGAGTCAGAGGGAGGATGAGGAGGTGTTAGGCGGTGATGATGAAGAGCAGAGGAGGAGCAGCAGAGAGGCTTTTGTGAAGATCACAGTGGACTTCCTGAGGAGAATGAAGCAGGAGGAGCTGGCTGACTGTCTGCACAGCAGTAAGAGGATTTCTCTAAGATTCAACATGATGGACAAATGGGACATTTACTAATGTCTCAAGACATGGAGGAAATGTTCATGTGTGTTCTTTAGGGGATGAACATGTCATGTTTTCTTTATGAATCAGTCATTCATGTTGTCTCTTGTTTGTTTGTTCATTCAGGACATGTTGTTCCAGTTTGTCAATGTAAACTTAAATCTTCTCTGAAGAAGAAGTTCCAGTGTGTGTTTGAGGGGATCTCTAAAGCAGGAAACCCAACCCTTCTGAATCAGATATACACAGAGCTCTACATCACAGAGGGAGGGACTGGAGAGGTCAATGATGAACATGAGGTCAGACAGATTGAAACAGCATCCAGGAAACCAGCCAGACCAGAAACAAGCATCAGACAAGAAGACATCTTTAAAAGCCTCACCTGGAAGAGACGGACCAATCAGAACAGTGATGACAAAGGGAGTGGCTGGCATTGGGAAAACAGTCTTAACACAGAAGTTGACTCTGGACTGGGCTGAAGACAAAAGCCAACAAGGACATACACTTCACATTTCCATTCACGTTCAGAGAGCTGAATGTGCTGAAAGAGAAAAAGTTCAGCTTGGTGGAACTTGTTCATCAGTTCTTTACTGAAACCAAAGAAGCAGGACTCTGCAGGTTTGAAGAGGTCCAGGTTCTGTTCATCTTTGACGGTCTGGATGAGTGTCGACTTCCTCTGGACTTCCACAACACTGAGATCCTGACTGATGTTACAGAGTCCACCTCAGTGGATGTGCTGCTGACAAACCTCATCAGGGGAAACTGCTTCCCTCTGCTCGCCTCTGGATAACCACACGACCTGCAGCAGCCAATCAGATCCCTCCTGAGTGTGTTGACATGGTGACAGAGGTCAGAGGGTTCACTGACCCACAGAAGGAGGAGTACTTCAGGAAGAGGTTCAGAGAGGAGGAGCAGGCCAGAAGGATCATCTCCCACATCAAGACTTCACGAAGCCTCCACATCATGTGCCACATCCCGGTCTTCTGCTGGATCACTGCTACAGTTCTGGAGGATGTGTTGAAAACCAGAGAGGGAGGAGGGCTGCCCAAGACCCTGACTGAGATGTACATCCACTTCCTGGTGGTTCAGTCCAAACTGAAGAACATTAAGTATAATGGAGGAGCTGAGACAGATCCACACTGGAGTCCAGAGACCAGGAAGATGATTGAGTCTCTGGGAAAACTGGCTTTTGAGCAGCTGCAGAAAGGAAACCTGATCTTCTATGAATCAGACCTGACAGAGTGTGGCATCGATATCAAAGCAGCCTCAGTGTACTCAGGAGTGTTCACACAGGTCTTTAAAGAGGAGAGAGGACTGTACCAGGACAAGGTGTTCTGCTTTGTCCATCTGAGTCTTCAGGAGTTTCTGGCTGCTCTTCATGTCCATCTGACCTTCATCAAGACTGAGTCAATCTGCTGTCAGAAAAGAAATCATCTTCCCAAAGACTCAAAATCATAACAGGTAACTATGCAGCCTTCTATCAGAGGGCTGTGGACAAGGCCTTACAGAGTCCAAATGGACACCTGGACTTGTTCCTCCGCTTCCTCCTGGGTCTTTCACTACAGACCAATCAGACTCTCCCTACGAGGTCTGCTGACACAGACAGGAAGTGGCTCACAGACCAATCAGCAAACAGTCCAGTACATCAAGAAGAAGATTGAAGAGACTCCCTCTGCAGAGCAAAGCATCAACCTGTTCCACTGTCTGAATGAACTGAATGGTCGTTCTCTAGTGAAGCAGATCCAACAGTCCCTGAGTTCAGGACGTCTCTCCACAGGTCAACTGTCTCCTGCTCAATGGTCAGCTCTGGTCTTCATTTTACTGTCATCAGAAAAAGATCTGGACGTGTTTGACCTGAAGAAATACTCTGCTTCAGAGGAGGCTCTTCTGAAGCTGCTGCCAGTTGTCAAAGCCTCTAACAAAGCTCTGTAAGTGTATAGATAGTTGGATTTATTCATCATTATATAAAGACTCTGTTATTTTATTCAGCAGGAGGGAAAATAAATTCCTCTCTTCTTTAATTCCTTATCATCATCTCTGAGCTCTGAGCTTCACCACATTGAATCTGAATTAAAATAATGGATCCTACATTAAAGAGCTAAGTCTCAGGTTTAATTTGAGCAGGTTGACATCAGTATAGAAAGAACTGTGTGGGAGATTCAGCCCTTTTAGTGGTTCAAATGTAACTGGACAAATACACAGCAAGTGAAACAAACTCATCAGATTTAATATTTGGTGTAAAATCCTTTGCAGTCATTGACTATAGTATCCATTATTATATTATTACTATATTATATAAGTCAATGTGCTTAGAGCCCGAAGAACAAAACATGTCTAACTGTCCAAATACTTACGGCCTTGACAGTACACATCTGTTTATTACTGATTGTCATATTTAACTGTCATGTCTCCAACTTGTTGAGTATAAAACAGAAAGGATTTGAATCAGAGCCAATGAAAGATGACCATCAATGTAGAAACTCCTCATTGGTTAGCAGGTGGATAAAGAGCTGATATTTCTGCTTCACTGAACAATTCAGTGTTTGATGTTTGGCCCAGTTTTCAAATGCAGGTCTGTTAGTTTGTTGTGAGCTGCAGAGCAAACTGAGAGTTTTGTTCCTTTGATTGTCCTTTCAACACAAATGTTATTTGACTTTTTCTTCATTGTTTCCTCTTCAGACTGAGCAGCTGTAACCTCTCAAAGAGAAGCTGTGAAGCTTTGTCCTCAGTTCTCAGCTCCCAGTCCTCTAGTCTGAGACACCTGGACCTGAGTAACAATGACCTTCAGGATTCAGGGGTGAAGCTCCTGTCTGCTGGACTGAAGAGTCCACACTGTACCCTGGAGACTCTCAGGTCAAATCAAGTTCCAGTTTGTTTGAAATGACTGCAGATATTTCTTGAGTCCATCAATGCTGAGTTTAGAGAGGCCCATATCTAATGATTTTCACAGTTTATGCAATCTTTGAGTTTTTCAGACCTTTTTTTTATCCTGCTTCATATTCTGTAGAGCTCACGTGTATGAACTCTGAATGAGATAGACAAACTCATTTATGCTTTGTTATAATGCAGCTTAGATGATCACATGTCAGTGTTAAAGATGTCAATGAAAACCATGTCAAAAAGATTCACTGACAACCTTTTATTTCACTTTAAAATTTCAACTTATTTCAACTTAA
This sequence comes from Toxotes chatareus, assembly GCA_016801885.1. NCBI lineage: Eukaryota > Metazoa > Chordata > Actinopteri > Toxotidae > Toxotes > Toxotes chatareus. The sequence goes on along the minus strand of JAFBJY010001288.1, from coordinate 78,612 downwards.
TACTAAGTAATGAGAACTGTAACAAAATTACATTTCTATCAACTACTAAAAACTAAATGAAAATGTGAAAGACAGCTATAGGCCTAGGCTGCTGGGGACATCCCATGATCTCATGCACTTCTTCTCTCTCTCTTTTCTCTCCTCAGACCCACTCTCACATTTATTAACCTTTATTACATGTCATTAACTCTGTGTCCTCTCTGTCCCGTAGTCCTGTGCTTGTTTCTCCCTGGTCTCTCTTTCTCTGTACCTTTCTGCAGGTATCTCTGGCTCCGGAGCTGCATGTTCTGTGGTCCTGGCTTCACCCACCTGCTGCTGTTTATTGTTTACAATGATCCATTTCTAACACGTTTAATGTTCCATTCTGCTACAGATAAATATTGGATTAATATTCTATGCAGACTGTAATGTAAATAATTACCAGTCATGACAGCTTTTTTGCCTCGGTGCTCTGTTTCCTATCATAACTGTAATCTGCTGAGCACACAGTATCCACTAACTGTTCACTAACTGTAATCTAAATGCTGACCCTCTAACATTGTCCATTGCCAACCCTGTTTGTATTATTCTGCATGTCCTTCTCCTCCTCTCCTTCATTCCTAGCTGTCCTATCTTCCTCCTTTTCCTCCTTTCACCCAGCCCGGCCATCAGCAGGAGGGTCCACCATATGAGCCAGGTTCTGCTCAAGGTTTCTTCCTGTTAAAAGGGAGTTTTTCCTTGCCACTATCACCTTAAGTGCTTTAATACTAATTAATTAGTATTAAAGTTAATACTAATAATTTAATATAAGGTCTCAATTAAGGAGTAAGTTGAGGATTAATGTGGACAGTCAAACATCTAGATCTTCCTCTAGATGTTCACTAATGAAAATATCACTACGTTTTCCCCACGTTTTAGCTTCTCCTCTCAAGATAAAGCCAGACACTGAAGAGGATTTTCCTTGAAGAAGCTTCCAGTTCTTGGGTTTTGATTTTGACCCAGGTGTCATTCACATGTCTGAACCAATGTGTTGGAGTGGAACCAGTAAATATACTAGTATACCCACAGGTGAGGCAGTGGAAATAGTCAGAAAAAAGATCATTGAGGTCATTGGGAAGACCACTCCATCAGTGACCATACCAATCTCACACTGGACCAGATCTGCACCCTTTTAGACCTCTGCTTCTCCATAACCTACTTAAAAATACAATGAAGGTTTCTACAGAAAGAAACACAGCTGCGCCATGGGTTTCCCTGTTTCACCTACTGCAACCTATACATGAAGGAAGTGGAGAGCAGAGCTCTGAACTCCTTCAAGGATTCCACTCCAACCCATTGGTTCAGGTATGTGGATGACACCTGGGTCAAAATCAAAATCCAAGAAGTGGAAACTTTCACAAAACACATTAACTTGATTAATAAGAATATGAAGTTCACTAAGGAGGACACAAAGGACTAAAACTCCCTTTCCTGGACTGTGGTGTGTACATGCAAAATGGCGGAAGCCTCACTGTTGAAATCTACCAGTAAGACCAATACCTGCTTTTTGACTCCATCATCAACTAGAACACAAATTGGGGTTATCAGAACCCTACACTACCGGTCAGAAAACATCCCTCCACAACAAAGGGAAAAGAAAAAAACACACCTGCACCTCAAGGAGAAGGGACACTCCTTTGAAGACAGTGATGTCCACATTTTGGACAGAGAACATAGAGGAGTTAAGGAGGCCATCTATGTCAAAATAGAACGTCCATCACTGAACAGAGGGGCTGGTCTAAGACACCAGCTGTCACCCACCTATAACATAGTTTTGAGATCCCTCCCAAAAAAAACTAACCCATTCAACCAACTGGGCTCATGTGACCCTAACGACTCATATGATGCTTTGTGTCAACGCTGTGCTTCACTGAACAAATCTGTGTTTGATGTTTGACCCAGTTTTCAAATGCAGGTCTGTTAGTTTGCTGTGAGCTGCAGAGCAAACTGAGAGTTTTGTTCCTTTGATTGTCCTTTCAACACAAATGTTATTTGACTTTTTCATCATTGTTTCCTCTTCAGACTGAGCAGCTGTAACCTCTCAGAGAGAAGCTGTGAAGCTCTGTCCTCAGTTCTCACCTCCCAGTCCTCTAGTCTGAGACACCTGGACCTGAGTAACAATGACCTGCAGGATTCAGGATTGAAGCTTCTGTCTGCTGGACTGAAGAGTCCACACTGTACCCTTAAAACTCTCAGGTCAGGATCCATCAACCTGTTTAGCTGATGATTTGCTCTATATCTGATTTACATCAGTGGATAAACAGCCAGCTTGTGTAGGATTGTTCAAAGTAAATTTTTACTAAAGTTCAGCAGAACTTTCTAGACTCATTATTCAGTGCTTCAGTTGTTGATTTTTTTTAATCCTACAGATGATGTTTAAGGAACCAAAACAAAAATATTAACAAAAAGAACAACAAAACAGACCAGCAGGTGTTGACAGAGGGTTCCTGTGTGATGTTGTGTGTGTCTGCAGGCTGTCAGGATGTCTGATCACAGAGGAAGGCTGTGCTTCTCTGGCCTCAGCTCTGAGCTCCAACTCCTCCCATCTGAGAGAGCTGGACTTGAGCTACAATCATCCAGGAGACTCAGGAGTGAAGCTGCTGTCTGCTGGACTGAAGGATCCACACTGGAGACGGAACACCCTCAGGTATGGAGAGGCCTGCTGCAGCCACAGACAGTGTGTGATAGAGGAGGAAGAGCTGGAAACATTTAGAGTGTCACAGCTGATGACAGATCTCTACACAAGTGCTTTGAATTCAACAACAACACAAAGAGGGTTTTCTCTAATTCTGACTTCAGTATCTCATCATGACTCACTGTGTCATATTTAAGAGAAAATATATGACAATCATATAATCAATCAGGTGTGGTCAGCTGTTTTCTGTGACCTGAGCAGGACTTTCTCAGACTGGATTTCATGCTGCATCAGCACAAAGCCAGCGTGGAAACATTTGAGCTGCAGCTGGTTGAACTGCTCCTGAACCAACAGAGCCACTTTGAGCACTCAGAGTGCTTTCACCACAACAACCCCAAAGACTTTAGATACCTGTTCAGTGCTGACACACTAATAATAACATCCCAACAATAATAAGACCATCTACACTGCTCAGAGACATTCATCTGCCAGTGTCTCAGACCAAGGAGGAAATGAAATCAGGTCTCTGATCATGTCTTCTAAAATATCCATGATCAATAATCAGCTGAACCTCTCTGAGATCCTGATCTTGTCATTCTGAGATCATTTGTTGTGTCTGACACCAAAAGTGATATCAAATGGAGAAGACAAATGATGAAATCTTTCCTCCATGTCACTTCCCTGCTCCGTATAATTCCAAGATAAGGACTCCAGGTCCTTTGTGTCTTTGCTGAATGAACAGAATAATCAAAGCATCTGTGTATGAGAGCCATGTAATGTCCATGTTTGCATGCTGAAAGAGAACGTGCTGGTCTGACCCCCCTCCTCCTTTCAGGGTGGAGCCTGGTGGAGTCCGATGGTTGAGTCCAGGTGTGAAGAAGTGTAAGTGTGGTTTTCATTTGATTCCTGAAAACAAAGCAGCTCACATTCAACCATCTTCAAAGTGTCAACCAATGATCAGGTGATAGATCACAGCTGTGTTGTTTTCTTCTCTCCATCAGATTTCTGTGAACTCACCATCGACACAAACACAGTAAACAGAAAGATCAAACTGTCTGACAACAACAGGAAGGTGATACATGTCAAGGTGGATCAGTCATATCCTCATCATCCAGACAGATTTGACCACTGGCCTCAGCTGCTGTGTAGTAATGGTCTGACTGGTCGCTGTTACTGGGAGGTCGAGTGGAGAAGAATGGTTGATATATCAGTGAGTTACAGAGGAATCAGAAGGAAAGGAAACAGAGGAAACTGTGTGTTTGGAGAGAACGATCAGTCCTGGAGTCTGTTCTGCTCTGATCGTGGTTACTCTGTTTGTCACAATAACAGAGGGGCACCTGTCTCCTCCTCCTCCTTCTCTTCATCATCTTCCTCTGTCTCTCACAGAGTAGCAGTGTATGTGGACTGTCCTGCTGGCTCTCTGTCCTTCTACAGAGTCTCCTCTGACTCACTGATCCACCTCTACACCTTCAACACCACATTCACTGAACCTCTGTATCCTGGGTTTGGGTTTGGGTTCTGGTGGTCTGGTTCCTCAGTGTCTCTGTGTAGAGTGTAGCAGAGAGAGTCTCCTCCTGTTAGAGAAACTCTCTCACTGTTGAACAGATAGTTCAGTCTGTACATGTCTGTCTCTTTCACTCACACACACCTTTTCAGATTCATGTATTAAAGCAGTTTATTTGTTAAACTCTTCTAAATGATTCCTTGTAAACTTCTTCCTCTTCCAGTCCTTTAAAGATGGAATCTACGATTATTACAGGAGAAAAAATGTTTCTGACTTTTACTTTTTAAGAGTCTAATCATGATCTTGTCCTTTCAAATTAAAAGCCTCATTGTGAACATCAGCGTTTTGTCTTTCTCTGAATCTTGGGACAACTGAGCTGATTCAGTTCAAACTAAAATGCTGCCACAGTTTATCTGAAAGATCTGAGAAAAACAAAGATAGAAACTTGTCAAACTGTCTTTCAGAGGTTCACAGAGTTAGGAAGCTCCTGACTACTCTGAAGAGTTTGAGCCTCAATTCTATGAATTTTAAAATTCAACTCAAAAAGACTCAGAAAAGATGAGAGTGAAAACCAGCAACTAAAATTTGACTAAAACAAGCTGTGAAGTTTATTTGAAAAATGTTTAAAGAGTTTTCAGCTTCATCTGTCATTTTTACAGTGTACACCTGGTTTTCACCCTGTTTTTCATGTTTTACAGTGAATCCTCTGGCTGCTGATAATACTTGTGTACTTTTACTGCTGATGTTGTCATTGGTCGTTTTCATTTTCACACTGCATCACATATTTCTGACAGTTCTTTCCCTTGTGATGTTTTCCATGTTGTCATCCTGGTTGTTGTGTTTTAACAGTGCAGCCTAACTTCCACTTTACAATACATCTGCTGCTTTTTATTTTAAGTTCATTACACTGTTGTAATATTTTACAGTGCATCCCCTGGTTGTAAGTTAGTCCAGAGCTCATCTATGACCATCATTTTTTTTATTGGATATATCCTGTGTCACCTTTGTTGCCATTTTACACAGTGCACAGCTTCCATTAAATTCTTTTATAGTGTATTTCCTGATAATCAATGTTACAATTTTTTTTTACAGTGCATCTCCTATTTATCATTTTACAGTGATCCTTTTAGTTATCACATTTTTTACACTGCACCTGCTTCTACTGAAAACATGGATGGAATAATATTTGGAACATTATTCAAACTATGACCAGTCCTCATCGTCCTGCTGATGTCATCAATACTGATTGGTACATATTGATCCTAATAATCAGTGTGAGTCCTGTTGGACACTTGTCAGTGTGACCACTGGAGGGCAGTAAACTCTCTGATTATTTGTCCATCAGTCAGACATCAGTATTTATAGCAGTGTAATAATATGTGTTCACATACAGTCATTATCAGACTGATGAACATTAGACCTAACAATAGTCAGTAAATGTGGAATAATGTCAGTGTGAACATCAGTATCATTGTCAGTGCTGTGTGCAGTGTTGTAGTTACTGACAGTGACCACTGGAGGGCAGAAGACTCCTGTTCAGTAAACACTAAAGACTGAGAAGCAACAATAAATAAACAAAACAAATCAGATCAGATCAGATCAGACGATCAGTCAATAAACATGTTTACATGTGTTGATGGAAAATGTGGAGGGTTGAAGAACTGCATGAGGAGAAGGAGCCTCAGGGGAACTGATGTGACTCTGGAGGATTCTCACTCTATTTCATTTGTGTTTAGGTGAATTGGATGAATAATGTAAAGAGATCAGTGGGGTGTGTTGCATTGTAGACTCTGAGCTGGACCACAGAGGAGCATCTGAATTTCATCTGTGAATCCAAACATTGTAGTTGAAGAGGTTATAAAGTAACTTTGAGAGAGCCTGTCACCAAGTGGGGGCATTGGAGCATTGTGTGCCCCCATTACACCCCTACACCTCCCAAAATGACTTTTCAAGTAAAAGAAGAAAATGAGATACATTAACAGTCTGTGTGTTCACTGCAGAATGTGAAAAACCTTCAGGAGGACTGAGGAAAGTTTTCACTGTTTGTTGATGCAGGTCAGACACAGCTGCTCCTCAGCCTGAGCAGAGGTCAAAAGTAGAGGTGGTGAGGCTGCAGCTACCCCCCCTCCAGGTGGCTGAGGTGTATTACTGTGACACAAATGTGGGTTTTCTTTTTAGTTTAGGAAATAAAAAAAATGATGGCTGGAGTCGCAAATAGCATTTGAGCAGTGCATTTATTTACAGGCAAAGAACAAATGCTACCAGAAAGTAAAGCAAAATTAACAAAAATTACGCAATTTAACTAGGTGTTGCATCCCTCACTATGTCCTCGAACACTTTGTTAGCCGGAGCATTATAAACCCTAAGCTCCTCCCAAGACCAACCAATTTACAATCAATGCATTAAATGAGATCTCTGGTCACCACATCTTCATAATCAGGTCCCACATTAAACCCACAACAAAACACAAATCATCATTTCAATAATTCACTCATACATGAACCTGCTTCATCATATCATCCATTATATTAATGCCAAACCAAAATCCCCCCTCCCACTCAGTGGGACCTGGTATGGCAATGAAGCAGCTGCACAGGTTCCTCCTACCACTATATAAGGCAGCCTTCTTCAGCTGCTCTGGTTCAGCCCCCAGGCAAAGAGAAGGAGAGGACCAAGATGGCAGCAGCACTGGTAAAAGCATATGAGTGAATAAACCATCTTGAAATAACAGAGCTGGTGTGTAGTGTGTTTCTTATGTTTTACTCTGAGGGTTGGGTATATGGTGTATGAACATGTGTCCAATGTGGAAAACAGTGGGGAATTATTTGTTATGAACCATGAATGGGAACAGGGCTGAGTGTCTGTCCTACCATGTGCTACCAGTGAGCAGTGACACAGAGATAGAAAAAGGAAAAGACAAGAAGTAGACAGAGGACAGATACACAAGGGCTAGGGTTTCAAAGGGTCTGGTCGCAATGTAGGAAGAACTGAGAGACAGGAAGAGGGAGAGAGATGCTGAGAGCAGTGGTCAGATGGACGTGTGCTCTGGAGATGCAGATGACCAGGTGAGAAAATCAGCTACAGCATCAGATGTTGTTCAGGGATCAGTAAACTTTCAAGTGGCCTCATCCTGAGGTTTAAAATCCTTTCAGATGATATTGTGTCCACATGGTGTCATATATTTAAACACTGTGTAAAAATATGAAATGAGAGGTCAGAGGGACCTGTTACAGTCACTGCTGTGGCCAGAAACACTAAGGGGAGGGACAGGTGTAGAAACCCCAAGACGGACGGACGAGTCTGTTAAAGTCCTCTTTATTAAACTCAAAATCACTGGATCAAAGTCCAAGGCCAGGAAACAAAACTTTAACAACTAAATCGTCCAAGAAGGAGAAAAACTTCAGAAGCTCAAGTTCAAAATTTAAAACTTTCAAGCCCTTACTTTGGGTGAACAAATGAAAGTGAATCCAAAGGGAGCTGACGACAAATCCTGGAGGTGACAAAGACAGAGAAACAGGTAACACTGTCATGAGGCAGCCCGGCTGCCCCTGGGATTGTTCTCTTTTCTTTCTGTGTTTGTGTGGGGGTGTGTTCACAGGTGTGGATTCCAGGGCAGCTCCTCACTTTCAACCTGAGTGCACACACCTGTGTGCAATCTGGACGTGATTACTCTACACTCCAGACTATAAGAAGCTCGGCTTTCCTGTTGACCATCGCCAGATCGTTCTGTCATCTCCAGTGGTGACTTACCTCTGTGCTTACGCCATTAGACCTACTTTTGCTGATTACTTACCTTTTGTGTTTTCTTGCTCCAGACCAAACTAACCTCCGTGTCCTCTCCTCTGCTGCAGAATCCTCTGGTCTATTTCCCGAGCTCACTCACCACCATCCTTGCTGACGTTTTTCCTCAGCCCTGGAATCCACATGCTGCCATTTTGTCACCTCATTTGTTCATTGTTTCTTTTGGAATAAATACTGTTAACACCGCAATCCGGTCTGCTTTTGAGTCCTGCCCCGATTCTAAGACTGAGTACAACAAACATTAAGGGCAGGACAGCAGGTGAACACAGATTCCAGGATGAGAAAAGCAGGTACAACCACAGCAAGAACACAGCAGGAACAGACTTGGACAAAACACTGGTGAACACAGGCTAGGACTCAGACACACTGACAAGGAGACAAGGGAAGAATGAGACTTAAATACACTAGGACAACAGGAGACACACATTAGGGCGGGGCAGACAATCAGTAAAGGAGGGAAACAGGAAAAAGACAAGAAGTAGACAGAGGACAGATACACAAGGGCAAAATAAAACTGGAAAAACAAAACCAAAACTCAAGAGACCAAAACAAGAGTAACATGTTTTAACAAAACAGGAAACTACTAACAAAACCCAAGAGTCCTCAAGAGTCCAAAAGGTGCTATATAGAGTTTAACAAAAGTCCAAAAAAGAGTTGACAATATCCTGTCCTCATGCACAGATCCTGCAGTTTTTCATATGTATTCAGTATTGTATTCACTCAGTATTGGCCTGACTCCATTGGCTGGCACTGGAGTTTAGAATGAAACATGAAATCTTAGTTATTACCTAACACAGTGAAACCACTGAGTACATTTGTGAATAGTTGTCTCTGTTCAGGAAGCAGCCTGACTTCCTCTAGTAAATAATAACAAATAAGGAGCTCTTACATGGACTTATACAGTAAACAATCATCACAATCATTTCAAGTTTCCATCATATTATTCCTGAGATAATATGAAACATTTCCAAATCAGCACTTCAGGAGCTTTGGCACCTTCTAGAGGCAGTTAGTGGAAAGAAGCTCAGGTGAAGAGCAGATTTCATTGTTGACGCTCTTTAATATCACACTTTGTGAATGTGTTCCTCTTCTGCTCTCAGCTTTCTTACCCTGGACTTCATCTGTCAGCCAGTGATGATGTTTAACCCAGCACATGCTTCATGGTTCACTTCTGTTTATCTGAACATCTCAGCTGCCATCCCTGGTGGGGTGAGTGCAAAGAGGTTTGGAAACAATATAGAGATGACATTTCTGGAAATCACATTCAAAATTATCAACTTTACTCAGTACCCTAAAACAGCTCCAATTGGCCCACATTTTCTTTGCTCCTCCTCTGTTTAGGGGCCAGGAACCATGGTCAAGCCCTAAATGTTACATGGACACTTTTCTTCATCACTACAGAAGTGTTTATTTTGTATAAGTTCAAGTGTAAAGCTGGAAATACTGCACACACAGCAAATTTCAGCCTCTTGAATAAACTTTGTGTGAGTTAAAATCAACTCAGTCTGAGTGAACATGTGTGACCATCGAATAGACTCTGTGGCAGAGTTAAAATAACTCTGTTCCTGGAGTTGCATTTTAACTCTGAAACAGAGTTAACTTGAACTCCTCCTGCTGTTAAAATACTCATCCCTCACTGAGTGTGACTCTAAAATTTAGTTAATTCCGATATAAACTCTTCTCCAGTGTTAAACTGTTATATCCGCAACTCTTATTGATGGGTAAAATCACGAGGCGGTTCTCTGGAACATTATACTTCTTTTATTAAACTCAGGTAACATCCTAACCTGTCCGTAAACTCCGGTGCACTTCCGACATTACGTGATGACGTCATACGTAATACATAACATCTCCTCCTCTTTACATGAGATGTCCTTAGGACAATAACTATTACTCGCTGTAATACTACAACATTAAGACAGGTACTTAAACATTAATAAACAAAAGGCAGGTACATGAACACTCCTTTTTGTTTCTATGTCAAACTTAGAACCATTCATTGTTTACACTCGTAAACCCTGATGTGACTCAAATAAACATTGCTGAACTAATATGCTGGTTATTAGCCAACTACAAATTCAAACGTGTAGGTGGTCGTCCTGTCACGAGAAGGATAGCGACGCCCACAGGTACATCCTTCTGCCCACTTGTTGGACTGGCTTCTGGTACTGATATTGCATTTTCTTTCCCTGCTGTATCTGAAGTAGGGACAACCGCAGTCGGGCTAACTGTGTCTGACATTTGCAATGGTACATGACATGGTTCTGGTACAACAGTGTCATCAGCCTTGTCCATGTCAACAGACAGTTCATTCTGATTGGAAGGTGTTTGTAAGAGTTGATCCACATGACGGCGCCTAAACACCATCAGCTGTCTGAACAGTGTAGGAGACAGGGCCGGTTTGAGCAATGACGGTGGCAGGAACCCACTTGACTTTGCTTAAGTAATTCCTTGCCAACACTGAATCTCCAGACACAAAAACCCGATCCTTTGCATGAATGTCTCTGTGACTTATTTGTTTCCTTTGATTTTCCTGAACAAGGTCTTTTACTGCTGGAGGTTTGAGAAGATCAAAACTTGTGCGCAGTTCTCTGTTGAACATAAGACATGCAGGAGATACTCTGGTAGTTGAATGTGGGGTGGTCCGGTACTTGTGAAGAAACTCATGTAGTCTCTGATGCAGAGTGCCTTGTCCTTGTGATGTTTTAAGGGCATGTTTGAGTGTCTGCACAAACCTTTCTGCCAAACCATTTGTTGCAGGGTGATATGGGGCTGACTTTATGTGTTGCACTCCATTGGCTTGTAGGAAATCAGACATTTCTTTTGACACCAGTTGAGGACCATTATCAGAGACAAGTTGAACAGGGGCACCAAAACGGCTGAACATTTCTCCCAGTTCCTGAACAGTCTTCTCAGTAGTGGTGGACTTCATGATAGCCACCTCTGGCCATTTACTGTGGGCATCAACAGCGACCAGGAACATTCTATCTTCAAATGGACCCGCAAAATCAATGTGTATGCGATACCAAGGGTCCTGTGGGAAATCCCAGGGATGAAGTGGAGCTGCAGGCGGATTGTTACGAGTCTTTTGGCAGGATGGGCAGCTTTTGGCAATGTGTTCAATCTGCTTATCTAAGCCTGGCCACCAAAAGTAGCTCCTAGCCATTTCTTTCATTTTGACAATTCCACTATGACCTGCATGAAGCTGCTCTAGCATTTTAGCATGCAGTGACAGTGGAATGACAACTCGCCTTCCCCACAGCAAACACCCTGACTGGACAGAAAGCTCCAGCCTCCTGTCAAGGTAAGGTTTGAGGGCAGAAACATCCCCATTGACTGTCCTGTGATCACAAAGTCCATTACCACTGACAGCTCAGGGTCCTTCCGTGTGGCTCTTTTTTTGAGCTGCAGAAATTGGTGCTTTTTCCACATTATTGAAGTAGAAAATGTCCACTGTGTTTGGTTCCTGCTTTGTAACAGGGAGAGGCAAACGTGAAAGTCCATCTGCATTGCAATGAGAGTCTGATTTATGCGATACTTAATGTCATACGAGTGAGCTGATAAAAGCAACGCCCACCTCTGTAGACGTGAAGCCGCCAGCGATGGAATCCCTGTGTGGGGCCCCAAAATTGTTGTCAGGGGTCTGTGGTCTGTGAAAAGAGTGAACATCCTCCCATACAGGTATTGGTGAAATTTCCTCACTCCAAAGATGATGCTCAGTGCCTCTCGCTCCAACTGGGCGTAATTAGCCTCTGCTTTGTTCAGTGTTCTGAAGCGAATGCAATCGGTCTTTCCTCCCCATTAGGAAACATGTGAGAGATGACAGCCCCAACTCCATAGGGCGATGCATCGCAGGCCAACTGGATTGGCAGGATGGGTCCTCAGATGCAATGCATCCTTAGCACTCTGAAAAGCTTTTTGACAGTCACTAGTCCATTCCCATTTCTTGTCTTGACATAACAGTTCATGTAATGGCTGTAGTAGTGATGCCAAGTTAGGTATGAACCTCCCGTAATAGTTTAACAACCCCAGGAAGGATCTCAGCTGACTCACATTGTCAGGTGGAGGCGCATCAACAACAGCCGTTATCTTGGCAGGGTGACGTGTGTAGACCCTTTTCATCTATTACATGTCCTAGATACTCTACAGATGGTTTCAGAAATTCACATTTCTCTTTTTGCACTCTGAGGCCGTACTCACGTAGCCTTTGTAGTGTTGCATCCAAGTTGCGAAGATGTTCCTCGTCATTTGCCCCTGTGCACAGAATGTCATCCAAGTAGCACTGCACACCTTGTAATCCACTGAGAATCTGATCCATGGCCCGCTGAAACAGTGCCGGAGCCGATGTAATGCCAAAGGGTAATCTGCAGTACCTGAAAAGTCCCTTGTGAGTGTTTATCGTTAGTAACTCTCGTGATTGTTCATCCACATGCATTTGCAGGTATGCCTGGTTTAGGTCGATTTTACTGAACTTTTGTCCTCCGCTCAGTCCTGCAAACAAATCATCAATCAATGGGAGTGGGTATTGTTCTGCGCTTAGCACTGGATTCACAGTCACTTTAAAATCTCCACATGTGCGTATACCTCCGTTCTTTTTGGTACTGGCACGATTGGTGGCCCACTCACTTGTTGTGACAGGTTCCAAAACTCCATCTTTAACTAGAGCATCCAGATCTGCTTCAACTTTGTCACGAATCGCATAAGGCACAGTCCTGGCCTTCATGAACACTGGCTTGCTGTCAGGTTTGATATGCAGTTTCACTGTGATATCTTTCATGCTGCCTAACTCTGCACGAAAAACCTCCCCGTTTTTATCCAGGATAGCTTACAGTTGTGAAGAACCATTAGAGAGCCGTCGCACTTCTTGCCAGTCAAGGCGTAGTGCTTTCAACCACACCCGCCCCCATAATGGGGGCAAAGTTTCCCTGGTAACATACACTGGCATCTTAGCAGTTTGGTTATTACATCGAACAGTAATGTCAGTCATTCCTTGATATGCACCTTGTGCCCTGTGTACACCTTGAAAACTGTGTCAGCTGGGCGCAAGGGAAGGTGTCTCATGTATTTCCTATATAGTTGATAGGATACAAGTGATGCTTTGGACCCGTGTCTATCTGCATTTTGACTGGATGGTCCTCCAACATCAGTCTGGCCCAGTAGCAGTCTGAGCTCTCATCCATGCTCATTATTCTTACTGTGTTCACTGCTGTGGGCACGCCTTCCTCTGAGGAAAAACTCTGTCATGTTGTACCACGTGCACATACCTTTTCTTTTTGAACTTGTCAGTCTCTCTTCTCCATTTTCTTACTTTTGTCTGTGCCTTTCTTGTTCCGACAGGCTCGTTCCACATGTCCTTTTTTTCCACACTGACGACAGTCCATTTCTTTACACCAGCAGGTGGCGGCAAGATGCCCTGTTTTGCCGCATCTAAAACATGGGCCTTGTATATTGCTTGGACTACTTGCAACTTTATGCACTCTCCCAGAACTGTGCAGTTGCTGCGCTTCTTTAGCTGCCATTTCCATCGTTACACTGATATTTATGGCTTTTTCAAGGGACAAGTCACTTTCAGTTAACAGCTTTTTCTGTGCCGCTTCATTCCTCAGTCCACATACCAGTCTGTCTCTTAAAGTGTCATTTAACGCATCTTTAAACTCACAATGTTCAGCTAATTTCCTTAAAGCTGCTACAAACATGGTGACATCTCTCTGCTATGACAAGGGGCTTGGGTGAAAAGTGGTTCGTTAGAGTATCCACAATCTCTTGGTACGATTTACTGCCTGGTTTAGCTGGTTGCAGCAAGTTACGAAGCAAGTTGAATGTCTTCGCGCCTATTACACTCAAAAATGTGGGCACCTTCTTTTCATCTTCTATGGCATTAGCTTCCACAAAATAGCCAAAACGCTCCGTGTAGGAGCTCCACTGCTCCACATTTTCATCAAAAGGACCGACAGAGCCGATAACTCCCGCCATACTGCGCCTGGTCATACAGCTCCGTTGATCCTCTCCGTGACGCTGGTGCCGACTATCACCTGGAGCTCCACGATCCGCAGAAAAGATAACCTGCTTGACAAATTCCTCAAAATTTTCAGTTGTATAAAGAACTACAGTATTTGGTTCACCACTCCCCAAAAGCTTGGCTATAACTGAAGCACACATGTCTTTGTTGTGAGTAGAACCTGAAGGACCTGCTTCAGTATTTTGGAAATAAGATGAAGTATTTCATCAGTTACAGACTGAGAATTGTTTACTGTCTCTGTGTCGTTGTTGAAAGGGATCTGGTTAGACACACTTGTGTTATCAATGGAGCTGTGTATCTTAATGAGATGTTTTCTGAATCCACAATAACTAGAGAGACTTTTACCTGGTTACATGGCATGAATTCATTTGAGGTGCCTGAACAACTGAACGCTTTCTTCCAGCTGGTTGTGGAGTGAGAAGATGAAGCAGCACCAGAAGAGAAGCCATGTTGCTGTCCCACTCTGGGACAGAGAGAAAAGTACTTTCACACTCATTATATATATTAAGTAGTGTGGTTATGATATTACTCTGTGCAATATAACAACTATTAATGGCCCAGTCATTATAAATCTGTGCTGGAGAGCAAAGCAATGTTCAGCCCTCACACTGTATCTTAACTGCAGACTTAAGTGGCCTATTTAGACTCAGAGATGCTTTTGTAAAATAAATCAATAAAAACACAATAAATTGATGACTGTTGGACGACTCACATAACTGCATTACTATTCTGATGATAACTGTACCTGCTTCATCAGCAGTGTCAGATCCTTCATTCAGGGCAGCTTTCAGTTGTTGTTTTAAGAGAGACGTCTCTTTCAGGTTCCTGCCTCCTTGATAACTTTATCTTTAAAACTGCTGTTCCATTTTTCAAGGAACCTTGAAGCAACCTCTGCTCCAAACATCTGTGAGAAGTCTGGCAAAATCTAAATAAAAAAGCAAAACAACATTTTCAAACGTTTAAAATAAACCTTAATACTAACCAGTCCCTTGACATCCAAGAAAGCGTGGAAGCGTGTAATACATCAGCTGACCACTGTGGGTCATGAAGAATCTGCTGATGTTAGTAGAAGGTTTCTTTTATCCTCTGGAACACTAAGTCAGGATCAGCTGTGTGGTGAAGGAGAGACATGGCTTCCATGCATTCATCTCTGATTGGCTGATCATCATATGTTCTGGATGATGTGGGACCTCCTTTTAGCTCCACTCTACTCTGGGATGAAGAGGTGGTTCTGGATTTCCGTTGCTCTTCATGCGCCACTCAAGAAAGGGTTAGGGCCTTTGTTGCTTTGAATATCATAGAAGTTCCTGAAAGAAAAAAAGCTGCCTCAAGAACAAATACTGTATGTTGCTTATATGCAAACAAGGGAGTTAAACTTACATATCATTTTTGGAGTATGGGTCTTTCAAAGATGGGAAAAGTGAAACAATCCCAAGGGCATGGAACTCTTTTGTTGCTTTACTAACAGCTCTCCTGCAAGCGGGGAAAATATCTATTTCCATTTTTTAAAGTATTTTTTTTATATACATATTTTTTATAAGAGGATACAGGATTAAGTCGAAGCCTCTTACCCTTCTTTTCCATGCATGTGAGTGACAATAATATTAACCAGTAACTGTATGGTGGAATATTTCAAACTTCCAGTCTCTTCATACTCTTTAATCACAGTCATCTCTGCTGGTTTTGAAGTAAGAATTTGCTCCACATTCTAAAAAAAAACATTGCAAACATATTTACAACTGCACTTAGATCTATGTTGTAGGCAAATACATTTATCTAATACCTATTACATACATATTACTTGCATTTTTTAGGAATTATGTCTAATAAATAATGATTAAAATCTAGTTGTAAACAAGCTGCAAGGACACTGTCCATCAAAGGCTGGCATCCAGAATCACTTGTGTCTCTGCTTAAAGTGCTTGAGACTGACAGTGTATCTGTCAGACTTGGAGAGGAGGAGAGCCTTCACACCCTTGCTGCAGGACACTTAGATCTGAAGATCACACACACACAAAGTATAAGGCAAAATAAAATCTAAAGTCCAGCACATTAAAACTATATCACAGACCTGGCTGGATATTACCTGTCTCAAGACAAAACATTACCATTACCTATAACTCTGCTTACCACAAGTAGTGAGGGTCACATATTCTGTCAGGTCTGAACGATCAGCCAGGTTCATAGATGCTTCAGTAGATGGGAGGTCTGAAATGCAGACAACACATACAGTTTAATATGAACTGATTAAATACTGTACTTTGGAATTCTTATCATCCACTTCTCACAATCACATATTTTTATCTGTGTCAAGATACAAATCTCTCAAAATATAGGTGCAGCAAAATATGAATTTTTTAAATGTCCTACCATCATCACTGTAGATGAAGAAACACAGATCTTTGAAACATCCTCATCCACCTCTGCTCCCTGTTGATCTGTGACTTTCAGTGTTGTAGTCTCTGGGATAAGAAACTTCTGCTGGACTATACCATAACAACTCCACGTTACAACATGTTTACATCTTTATTCATTTAATACTAAACATCTGACTGACTTGCACTGAGAAAAATCTGAGAAGCAAGCCTCTTCCAGTTTAATGTCCTCCTTCTTCCCTCCATGTTGTACTTTTGATCAACATGTTGGTTTGACATAAAGGAAGAAAATGTCATATGTCTGAGAATAACATGTTCAAGTTAAAATTTATCCCAACTACACACTGTTAAAATACACGTTTCTCACCACTGTTCAAAACAGCAAGGCTACAGTTTATAAGCTCAACTGTTAGCATGCTAGCCAAAACTGACTTTTCAGCTCGTCTCGTGGTTTGAGCCTGAAATTATTCTCTTAAAACACCGACATGCGGTTGCATTGTTGGATGGTTATTTCCAAAACAGTATTAATTACCTTCAAGATGCTTGGCGTCGTCATTAATTTGTGAAGCTTATCAAACAGTTTGTCATTACCGTCATACAGACACATCACACGCCACAGACAGTATGGCCGACATTAACGTTTGAGTGAAAGCTAACAGCTCCACAATGGCAGCTAAGGACAGTTAGCTAACTAATGCTGCGGGAGCTACTTGCTCTAAATAATGGAGTAAAAGCAATGGGGTTACGTTCAACATCAAGTTCGCAGTCATTAGCGGTACTATGTAAGTAGATAAAGTGAGAACAATGACAAAATATCACGCATTTAAAGTACTTTCTGATAAAAATCATGCTCTTACCAGCCTTGTGACGACGTTCCTTGTGCTGCTCATGCAGCGATAAATGCGTTAGAACTCCAGGGACAGAGTTAAAACCAGATCCTGTGGGGTCATAGGAAGGCTAAAGTCGTTGATTGTCTGACCAGTTATGTTAGGTCGTGCAAGGTTGACCTGCAAATAGTGTCATAAACTGTAAAAGGTCTGAGTAAAACAGTTGTAAAGTAATTGAATTCAGGGTCAAATTCTTGGTATGCAATGGGGTGTTACTTACGATATATAGGAGGCTTCTTCTGAACTGTTTCTTGAGATCTGTGACAGAAGGTACAGGGTGCGTGTCACAGGTCTCCAGATATCTGAATCTAATTACCCATATATACTTTGTAAGAATAAAGTGTATTTTTAAATTGGAGAATTTGAGGTTCAGTGATTCTTTTTATTAATTAAGTTGGGGTGAAGAGAAAGCATTTCCCCAACAATTTGGCGTAGCATTAGGGGCTCGAAGGAGTTGAAGCTGGACCACTGAAAAACGAACTAGGAACAAGGGAATGCAACCCAGCCGGGCAATAATAGAAGGTAAGCAGAAACCTTTTCTATCAAATTCTGCATATTGACTAAGCTAAATTAATGGGTTGTGTCGTTATGAAGTTCTGGTACGTTCCAAAATTTTACATGTTGTATATATGAGTAATTCAGATATGGAGGGGGTAAGATAAAAGAAATAAAGGGTTATTAGAGTCCCTAGGTTGGAGTCCTTCAGTTATTAAACTGTAAAGTACCATTGGGTTAGAGTCCCGCTGCGATTTATCTCTGTATCAGAAGGGTAAATCATTAAATTCATCTAAGGGTTAGAGTCCCTAGGTTGGAGTCCTTGGTTATTAAACTGTAAAGTACCAATGGGTTAGAGTCCCTCGGGCGGCGTCTCCGTCTCAAATTGTCCTAGGTTTGGCAACCCCAAATAGAGCCTGGCGAGGCCTATTTTAGCTGGAGTTAGAGTCGGGAATTAGGGACACCCGAATTAGAGTAGAATGTATGTGACGTGTTGTTTACATATAAATTGTGATAAATTGTGTTAAAATAAATGTTGTCAGAATGTTGTTTGAGGGATGTGTTGGCGAAGAGTGAGTGTCAGAAGCGGGAAGAAATAAAAAAGCTAGAGGAGAATTAATTAAAAAGCTAGGGTGTGGCAGAAAGCAAATTGAAGAAAAATTATGTGAAAGATCTGGAGGGCATTGAGATGTGCATAGTTTGATGCATGGTTTTGTTATAAGGGTGACTGTCGGGTCATTGGTTTTGTAAATATTATTGTAAATATTGTACACGGTGGGTTTGGATATTGTTTATAAATAGCTAGACAATGTATAGTAACAGCGAAAGGCACTTTTATTATATATTTTGCAAATAACATTCAAACATAGAAGTTTCAAGAGGTAACGGCAATATTGGTTGCGTAATATAGTTATCATATGTGAGGAGTCGGCCTCGGTCGGATGCCGGGGTGGCCGCTCGGCTCCGACTGTAAATGAGAGGAGGTCGGTTAGACTCCGTTGACAGCGGACGGTCCAGAATTGATGGACACCGGCAAAAGTGATGAAATTTATTTTAGTATTTATGGGAAGAATGGTGAAAATAGTGAAAGTGCCTTACAGAATTGTTCATGTTATCGTTAATACTCACCTTCTGCCTGTTTTGCATTCGCCCTGGGGTGCGTCATGGAAAAGAGTCCCCTGGGTAACGGACGGGGTTAATAACGTTCCAGGTGTGGCCAAGTGGCAGGGCAAAACAGGGGGAGTCGGAAAATTTCCATATGTATATATTTATGGTAAATACATTTATGGTGGTTGGTTTAGGAATCGGAGTACTGCAGGCAGGTTATTTTAAATATTTTTTGTTAAATCTAATAATCATATTTTTCATATTATCACCTATATTTATAAATCCATATCTGGGAACACCTAGGGATGTTTTTGTCCAATTACGCCTACCAGACCACAGTATAAAAGGGCGCCAATTTTAAATCTCTGTGGTTACTGGCTAGGCCTCACCCTGTGTGTGCTGCTATACCTGTGTTAAAAGAGAGAAAATAAAAGAAAATACGTATCTGCATCTTCCACCTTTGCCTTGGCATTTTTATTCCTCTGGCAGTCTCTGGTGTCAGAACGGCCATTCTAACAAGTGGTGTCAAGAAGCTGGGGCCCACACTCCAAAGTTATGATGCCTAGAGGAAAGAAAAATGACCAAGAAGACCCGGTTGAGGGTGCCTGTGCCTCAGCTACTACAGACACTGTAGCAGGAGCCAAAGGAGAAGAACAGATGGAGGAGTTGTCACGCTTGGTAAAATCTTTCATGCGGTCTCAGACGGTGAAAGAGCAACAAATGGAGAAAGAATCCCTCCGTCAAGAACAGCGGTGGAGAAACATGCAACATCAGTTTCAGCAGATACAGCAGCAAGTGCACATGCTGAGAGAAGAATACAGACAAGAGCATGGTGCATGGGAAGAAAATCAGCCCCGGGAACTGAATGCTGGGGAGGATGATGATGATGATGCAGATGACCTCTGTGAGATGACCAGCCAGATGAGCCTTGGGTTCAGACCAGGAAAGGCACTGCTTGCCCCGAGAACCCAAATTGCTGCCTTTAACTGCAGATGACGACATTGAGCACTTCCTGACCACATTTGAGAGAATGGCCCATGTGTGTCGCTGGCCCAAACAAGGCTGGGCTGTGCGTCTGGTTCCTCTGCTCACTGGTAAGGCACGAAGTGCATATGTGTTGATGGACATAAAAGACTCTGAGGTCTATGATAAAGTTAAAGCTGCAATTTTGGCGAAATATGAGATTACACCCGACACCTACAGAAGACGATTCCGCTCCCTGAAAATTGAGCCTGGAGAAACCCCACGAGAGCTGTATGTGTGGCTGAAGGACCTCTTCTCAAAGTGGGTCAGACCAGAAACATCATCGGTTGAAGAAATATCAGAGGTGGTCATCCTGGAGCAGTTCCTGAGGATGGTTCATCCAGAGCTGGAGGTCTGGATCAGAGAACATGACCCCAAGACAGCGGAGGAGGCTGCTCGCCTGGCAGAGGTCTTCACATCGGCCAGGAAAGGAAGCCGGAATGCCACCTTCGGCTGGGGACAGCACCAAGCCCGTCTGAGTGAGTCCACTGGTTCGGAACAGGGGTCTGGTCAGCCACAAAGTAGAAGCTTTGTTACCAGCAGGCAGTTCTCTCCCCAAGCCCCTAATCGTGCTAAAAAACCTCCACCTAGACAAGCTAAGCAAGAAATCAGGTGCTACCACTGTAATGGTTTAGGCCATACAAAGCAGTTTTGTCCAGCCAGCACTCACACCAAGCCATCTCTCCTATGTTCAGTGCCAAGACCAACCAAAGTACACACAGTACGGGAAGCAGGCCGAACAGCACCAGTCCTGATTAATGGACAAAGAGAAGTTGCTTTACTGGATACAGCATGCTATCAGACAGTAGTGTTGTCCAGTTTGGTTCCACAGGAAAAGTGGAATGACAACAAGACACCAATAGGCTGTGTTCATGGGGATGAGCATCTGTATCCCACAGCATATGTGTATTTGACAGTGGGTGGCCAAACTTTCCTTATGACTGTGGCTTTAGCCCCCAAGTTGCCATTTCCAGTCATTTTGGGTAATGATGTGCCCATATTATATGATCTGGTGGACAAGGCAGGTTGTGAGCCGCAGTTGAGCAGTGACGAGGGTCAAGGGTCAGAAGCAGGCTTCTGGGAGCCACCTGATGAAGTTGAGGGGAAACCAGTTAAACCCTGCAATGTCACCACGAGAGCACAGAGTGCAGAGGAAGCGCTCAGGGAGTTGCCCTTCTATGATGTAGACGTGGAGGCAGGCCCAGTAAAACGACCCAAGTCAAGAGCTCAGAGGAGGAGAGAAACGCTCAGAGGGTGCCCCAGGAAAGGGACAGACAACCCACCCACTCCACTTGGCGAGCTTGATTTTGATTTTCCCCCTGATGTAGGCACACTACAGAAACAGGACCCTACATTAAAAGGGTGGTTTGGGAAGGTGACAGAGGTTCATGGGGTTAAGCAGGGTAACATCAGCTGCTTAGATGATGCTACTTATGTGGTACGTGAGGGCATTCTATATCAACGCAAGGGACAGACTGAAGCTTTAGTACTGCCACAACAGTTCAGAGACAAAGTCATGGAGTTGGGCCATTCCATTCCATGGGCAGGTCATATGGCTTTTCAGAAAACTCTGAACAGGATTGCAAGTCGGTTTGTTTGGCCAGGGATGTACACCCAAGTTTCTCAGTTCTGCAGCTCTTGTGAAAAATGTCAGCTTACCTCAGCAAAAGGAGTAGCACGGGCACAGCTGCAGCCTCTGCCAATCATAGACACACCGTTTGAGAGGATAGGAATGGACATAGTTGGGCCATTAGAAAGAAGTTCTTCAGGCCACCGTTACATCTTAGTCATATGTGACTATGCGACACGCTATCCTGAAGCTTTTCCCCTCAGGTCATGTAAGGCTAGACATGTTGCAAACTGCCTCATTCAGCTCTTTTCCAGGGTAGGCATACCTAAGGAGATTCTGACAGACTGCGGGACAAATTTCTTGTCCAAGTTGTTGCAGCAGGTTTATCAGGTGCTAGGTGTAAAGGGCATTAAGACCACCCCTTACCACCCCCAGACAGACGGGCTGGTGGAGCGTTACAACCAGACACTGAAGAACATGCTGCGCAAGTTCATCTCCCAGACAGGGGCTGATTGGGACCAGTGGCTACTTACTGTTTGCCTATTGGGAGGTTCCACAAGCATCAACAGGCTTTTCACCCTTTGAACTGTTGTACAGCCGCCAGGTGAGAGGGCCGTTGGACCTTCTGAAAGACTACTGGGAAAATCCAAAGCCAGAGGGGGAGAATGTAGTGGCATATGTAGTCAAAATGAGGGAAAGACTGCAGAAGATGTCAGAGCTGGTACACGAGAACATGAGGTCAGCTCAAGCTAGTCAGAAAACCTGGTATGATCAGAAGGCCAGAGAGAGGGTGTTTAGTCCAGGTCAGAAAGTGCTGTTGCTGCTGCCAACCAGTGACAGTAAGCTGCTGACTAAATGGCAGGGCCCTTATGAGGTGACTAGACGTGTGGGTAGAGTCACATATGAACTGCACATGCCTGACAAGCTTAAAAAACACCAGACCTTCCATGTGAACCTTCTGAAGGAGTTTCAGGAGCGTCCGCAGCGGGTGTGCCAGCAGCTGCTGGTGCGTGCTGTGCGGGATGAGGACACGAATGAGAAATTCTTTCCAACCAGCACCACGGCAGGTGAGGCCTTGTCTGTGGACATTTCACATTTGTCTCCCACCCAGCAGACAGACATCAAGCCCTTACTGGACCCAGAGCTTTTCTGCGAGACCTGGTTTCACTTCTCTGGTTCAGCACAAGATCCGTCTTATGGGAAATGCTCCTGTCCGGCAGAAGAGCTACAGGATACCAGAGCGGCTGATACCGCTGCTGCAAAAGGAGATCAAGCTGATGTTGGAGCTGGGCATAATTGAGGTCACCTGCAGTGAGTGGTGCAGTCCGATTGTGCTTGTCCCAAAGAAAGATGGCTCTCTCAGATTTTGCATCGATTTCAGATACCTGAATGCAGTGTCAAACTTTGACCCATATCCCATGCCTCGTATTGATGATCTGTTGGAGAGAGTGGGCAGAGCTCAGTACATCACCACACTGGACCTGAGCAAGGGCTACTGGCAAGTGGCTTTGGCACCAGAAGCTAAGGAGCTGACTGCTTTCAAGACTCCATTTGGCATGTATCAGTTTAAGGTCATGCCATTTGGTCTCCAGGGGGCACCAGCCACATTCCAGAGACTCATGGATCATGTGTTGAGGGATGTTGGTGACTTCTCTGCTGCATATCTGGATGATGTGGTTGTGTTCAGTCAATCCTGGGAGGGAGCACAGGTTCCACCTGCAACAGGTCATACAGCGCATCAGAGCGGCTGGCCTGATGATCAACCCTCACAAGTGTGCAGTGGCTCAGAGAGAAGTGGAGTACCTGGGTCACATCATTGGTTTTGGGCAGATCAGGCCACAGCTGGGAAAAGTGGAGGCCATTCACTCCTTTCCAGTTCCCACCACAAAGAGGAAGCTGAAGAGTTTCCTGGGTCTGGTTGGTTGGTACCGCAAGTTTGTGCCCCATTTTGCAAATAGATCTCTGGTGCTGAATGAACTGACCAAAGCTGCAGCCCCCAACAAGGTCAGATGGACTGAGGAATGTGACCTTGCTTTCAGGGACCTCAAAGATGCCATCTGTACACATTCTGTTCTCCACAGTCCAGACTTCGACAAGCCATTTATCCTGCAGACAGATGCTTCAGGTGTGGGCCTGGGAGCAGTGTTGCTGCAGGAGGAGGAGGAGCAAAGGAGACCAGTTGTGTTCCTGAGTCGCAAGCTGCTGGACAGGGAAACAAGATACTCCACGGTGGAGAAGGAGTGTTTGGCGATGAAGTGGGCCATCGATACCCTCAGGTATTATCTGCTGGGACGACACTTCTTCCTGTAAACTGACCACAGAGCTCTACAGTGGCTTCATCGCATGAAGGATACCAACATGCGCATCGCTGGATGGTATCTTTCCCTGCAACCGTATGACTTTACTATTTGCTACAGGTCAGGGAAGTCGAATGTGGTGGCGGACTGTCTTTCCAGAATGTCTGAGGACTGAGATGCTGTTCTCCTTCAGGAAAGGGGGGAGGAAATGTAACGAAGGACTTCGTTACCGTTGACTGTCGGGTCATTGGTTTTGTAAATATTATTGTAAATATTGTACATGGTGGGTTTGGATATTGTTTATAAATAGCTAGACAATGTATAGTAACAGCGAAAGGCACTTTTATTATATATTTTGCAAATAACATTCAAACATAGAAGTTTCAAGAGGTAACGGCAATATTGGTTGCGTAATATAGTTATCATATGTGAGGAGTCGGCCTCGGTCGGATGCTGGGGTGGCCGCTCGGCTCCGTCTGTAAATGAGAGGAGGTCGGTTAGACTCCGTTGACAGCGGACGGTCCAGAATTGACGGACACCGGCAAAAGTGATGAAACTTATTTTGGTATTTATGGGAAGAATGGTGAAAATAGTGAAAGTGCCTTACAGAATTGTTCATGTTATCGTTAATACTCACCTTCTGCCTGTTTTGCATTCGCCCTGGGGTGCGTCATGGAAAAGAGTCCCCTGGGTAATGGACGGGGTTAATAACGTTCCAGGTGCGGCCAAGTGGCAGGGCAAAACAGGGGGAGTCGGAAAATTTCCATATGTATATATTTATGGTAAATACATTTATGGTGGTTGGTTTAGGAATATCTATATCTGGGAACACCTAGGGATGTTTTTGTCCAATTACGCCTACCAGACCACAGTATAAAAGGGCGCCAATTTTAAATCTCTGTGGTTACTGGCTAGGCCTCACCCTGTGTGTGCTGCTATGCCTGTGTTAAAAGAGAGAAAATAAAAGAAAATACGTATCGGCATCTTCCACCTTTGCCTTGGCATTTTTATTCCTCTGGCAGTCTCTGGTGTCAGAACAGCCATTCTAACATTTGAACTAAAAATAATGTCCACTCAGCCCTGAAGCTGTTGAAGGCATTGCATCTGTCATTCAGTTTCTTGTAGACAAAGGTGCCATTGTGGAATACTCAAACTCAACCTGTAACACAATCATCTTGCCAAATGGCAGCTGGAAACCAGTTCAGGACCTTAGGGTGGTTGCTGAAGTTGAACAACATTCTGCCCCAACTGTACCAAATGTGGTAACATTGATGTCACAGGTACCAATAGATTCTTGTTGACTCTTTGTTATTGAAATATTTTGCGTTCCTGTTCATCCTGACTCACAGCACTGGTTTGCTTTCATTTTCAAAGAAAAATGTTATTGTTATCTTATAATCATTTTAGAAAATTGTAAATTAGGTAACGGTCCGCATCCAGATTATTCTTGATGTGCCAAAACTGAAAACCAAAACAAACAAATGATGTTTAGTCCTAGGCTTAGCAGGCTATTGCCACATATGGATCCATAATTTTGTGGAGATCTCCCAATAAGCTCTAGTTAGTTCTCTATATTTTCTGTTGGATTTCCAGACATGACTAAACTTTTAATTTTTTAAAAAACACGGTTTTATATCAGCAGTAGTTACTTAGTCCCATGATGACAAACCATGACCACAGTTTAACACTCTTCTGACTAACCCTGATTGTGTTCATTTTGTAGATGGTTCACTACTAAGGAGTCCATCAACTGACTCTTAACATGTTCTACGCTGCATGTATTAAGTATAGCATAGTTGAAAAGTGCTTGAAGCTTCCAGTTGCCCAAGCAGCTGAACTGTTTGCAATAATGCATGTGTTCATTTTAGAGATAACATACATATTCTATATAGACTCTCAGTAGGCATTTTGATTATGCAAATGTCAGGCTCACGCAGAGGTCTGCTGATCCAGTAGTACAAGGTAAAGAAGAAAAAGCTGGCAGCAGCCCAGGTGGAAGGACCACATCAGGTGTTGATGACTTTCATCGCCATCCAGATCGCTGAGAGGGACACATACACTCATGCATCCCAGTGCATAATGTTCATAAGAGATGTAGCGGCTAAGAAAAACAACCGAGTCACAGCATCGGGGTTGACATGCAGTTGTCATTATTGGAGTGATAATCACAGCAATCACCATCCATTAATGGTTTTCAGTGAAACACCAAGAGTTTCTAAGTAACATCCAACAGTAGCTGAATATTCTCAACAAATGCAGGGTCAGGAAACCCCAGAAAAAGAAGACATCAGCATCACTACAGCAGATACCTAATCCAGAGACACAGACAATTGATTTGACACTTTGTGTCAAAGGGGAATGTGGAAATTTTTTCAATGTATCTGTTCTTACTGAAAGTGAAATCTAGGATTGTTACTTTAGAACTTCGTTGTACCTAAAACCCATCTTTTGTACAAGTCTGCCCACATTCTTTCAGGTTGTAAAACTCTCCCAGAGTCGTTGTAAGAAATAAGGATTATACCTTGTGGTCATTTAAAAACAAACGTCCCCTAATAACATCTGTAACTGTTGATCTGGAAAGACCTTAACTAACCTGGGAGTGACCTCCGGTTAATTGTTCTGAGTGCTTGTAATAGGTGTAAAAACAAATGCTTTCTAGAGTGGACTGTATGTATTGTCTCCATGCTGCATGAGCATTCAGGTGTGAGTAACCCCCTGGAGAAGAGGATGATGATTTTGGAAAATGGAAGGGTTTGATTATGTCTGTTATGTTTTCTATAGCTACTTTTATTGCAATTTTTGTAACTTGTGGATGTTGTTGTATTCCATGTATTAGATCATTGTGTACTCGATTTATAACCTCTGTTAATGAAGGAAAACCGGATCCAATACAGATGATGCCCTCTTAGCTGCAGCACTGGAGGAGAATGATCTTAGTAAGATGTTGGAGCTGCAATAACATGGTGTGATCTCTTGGAGAGAGATCAAAAGGAAATTGTGGGGTCATAGGAAGGCTAAGTCGTTGATTGTCTGACCAGTTATGTTAGGTCGTTACAAGGTTGACCTGCAAATAGTGTCATAAACTGTAAAAGGGTCTGGTAAAACAGTTGTAAAGTAATTGAATTCAGGGGTCAAATTCTTGGTATGCAATGGGGTGTTACTTACGATATATAAGGGCTTCTTCTGAACTGTTTCTTGAGATCTGTGACAGAAGGTACAGGTGCGTGTCACAGGTCTCCAGATATCTGAATCTGAATTACCCATATATACTTTGTAAGAATAAAGTGTATTTTAAATTGGAGAATTTGAGGTTCAGTGATTCTTTTTATTAATTAAGTTGGGGTGAAGAGAAAGCATTTCCCCAACAATCCTGAACACCAGGAATAAACTCCAAAATTCAACTGGGCCTGGGTGTACACCTTAACACACACTGTAGTCAGAGTTATAAAATAAACTCCAGAAATGTAACTCTTTCACACTTTTGCCTGACTCCAGATTTGAGTACTTTGTGAATTTGCTGTGTGTTAGTACATGTAGTTGTGTACAGTTCAGCTGCTGCTGTCCTTGGTGCTGAATTCACCAACCCAGCTGAATGGTCCTGAGTGATTATTGTTGTAATTCATTTGGTATTTTGAGAAGATTGAATATCATTAGTATGGGTTATGTTTTGGTTAATGTTAGGCTTTCAGTTATGATGTGTCCTCATAACTATATTAAGACAACAATGTGTGTGTGTGTGTGTGTGTGTGTTTGTCCTTTGATGCCTTTGATGTATCAACATTCTACAGTCTGATGTCACAGGCTGCAGTAAGTGGACACACAGCCAGAGGCGTTCAGAAGTCAAACAGGAGCAGAAACAGTTGGACTGGACAGGACTTGCTCATGATTTAGGAAGAAAGAAGCACTCAGATATTTCTGCACAATTATTGACAAGGAAGGGAGGAGCTACTGCTGTTACAAGGACAAGAGGAAACTACAGGAAAGTCCAGATCAGCTCCAAGGTTTTCAGTAAGTCAAAACCTTTTTAGTTGATGTCAGTGTTTCAGTTCAGTGGGATGTTTGTTAAATTGACATGATGTCTAATCACACAAGAACTTCAGCCCAAAGGTTTCAGTACATGTTCAGTTTATTTATGCTGATTGTATCTGTGAGATTTTCCTATTGTCAACTTAGGTTTCCATGTTGTGGTTCAAAGCATTATGGTTTGTGTTAAAGGAAAGGTGCCTATTTTTCAAGTTTATATTTTAAACTTCAAATGTTCAAAAACATTCACATGCTTTTATGTAAATTGAAATCATTTGTGGTTGTTGCTTTGGATCCTCCTAAATGATGGAGCATAGCACAGTCCATGTCCTGTGTAAAGGGACTTCCAAAGTTCAAAAGAAGCAAACATGAGGCTTCAGCAGTCTGACTTATATAGTTGAAACAGGCGTCCTCCAAGTCTTTTTATCATTTATGTTGAACATCAACCACCAGTGCTTTACATGTGGAGCAGTAGTTTGCCTGAAGCCACAGATCCAGACTCTGCAGCTCTGGAGGTGGAAGTAACTGCAGAGACGAGAAAGCACAACACCATGGGAGAGAGAAGAAGCCAAGTTAGTAACATACATTAATGGGATATGAATGTGTACAGATGGAGAGGAGAGGAGGAGAGAGGAAATCAGTGCATCATGTGAAGTCTTCCAGCAGTGTAGACCTATAGCAGCATAACTAGTGGCTCATTCAGGAAAGCCTTACTCAGCTCTGACTATAAGGTTCATCAAAGGAAAGTTTGAAGCCTCCTCTTAAACATGGAGAGGGCGTCTGCCTCCAAGACCCAAACTAGTAGATGGTTCCACAGTAGAGGAGCCTGATATCTGAGGGCTCTGCCTCCCGTTCTCTCTATTGGAGACTTTAGGAACCACAAGTAAACCTGCATTCTGGGAACACAATGTTCCAGGGTAGTAGGGGATGGCTGCACTGCTGCTGTGACCCGGCTTGGTAACACAGCCGGCCATTGCCAACTCTTAACATTCTCCTCTCCTTAGCTGTGTCTTCAGTAGCTAAACTTGTGTATCTATGCTGAAGATTAGAGAAAGCTCTGTTCTAAAACGTCTCTCTGTTTTCAGCTCTCAGGACTTTTGCAGCTTCTACCTCAGTCTCTACAGTTTGGACTTTAGTCTCACTCCTGTGCTCTTGTTTGTACTTTGGGATATCAGCCTTATGTCACTGTTTACTGATCAATTACAGCCATATCAGAGCTGTGTTATGTTACTGATAATGCAAACCAAACTTTTCCTGCTTAGCTGGGAAAAGTTGTAGGAATCTGTGACCCTCTCTTGCTCCTGGCTCCGAGGCCCACTTCCTGGTCGCCCGCTTCTTTCCGCCTTGTCGTCGCTGGCACAGACGCCGAACTGCCGATCCTCCACCGACGTGCGCGGCTCGTGGGTTCATTCCCAGTGCTGCAAATTAGCCGCAGGTTGCTGCTAGCCTCCACTGTTGCTGAGTGGACACGCTCAGCTTCTCTCTCCCTCAGGTGATCACACGTAGCCTGATCGAGAATTATTTACCAGCTGCTTTGTCCTGCACGGAGAAGAAATACTGCTGCTTTACCTTGTTCTACCTTACCGGGGTGTTTCTGCCGCGGTTCTGCCGGTCGCTCCGGTGTTGCTGCCGTCGGGCTGCGCAGATGGGCAACGCAATCACCCCCTACCTACGCGAGTATTGAATGGGCAGTTTCGTTTGCCTTGGGCCTGGACTTTTAAAAATTGAATAAATGCACGGTGGGGTTGCTCTTTATTTAATGCCCCCATTTCCTTTGTTGCATTTAGTTTGAATGGGTTTTGGGATATTGTTTTGATTATTTTGTTTTTTATAACTTTGTTTCTATTAGGTTAGGTTATTTGGTTTATTAAATATCCTGTTTTACTAGGTCCTGTGCTTTTTTTTTTTTTCTTGCTTATTTTTTTGACGTTCTGTGATTCAATTAGCCCTGATATTCAGTTGGATTTTGAGTTTTGTTTTTTTTTTTTTTTGCTTGTGACAAGAATTTTATGTTATGTTTAGTTACTGATATTCTTAGTGCTCTGATTAATTTGTAAGCATTGATTTATTGTTTTCTTTTGTTAGTATTTGTATATTGGTTATTTATTTTCCTGTGTTTTCCACTAATTTTATTTCCTTGTCCCTTTTCAGTGGCTGAGAGCCGAAGGTGGTGGCGGTCGTGGTGCCGGTGGTGGTTCCCCTCTTTCCTGTGTCATGTGCCTCCCCTGGTCCTGGGTTCCTTTCACTACGTGTGTGTGGGTGTGTGTGGCTGTCACGTGTGGCTGTGGTGATCATTTTGTACATTATTTGATAGGGTCTCCCCCCTTTCCCCTCACGTCCCCTGTGTGTGAATGGTGTTTTATAGTATTTTAATACTCTGTGTGTGAATGGTGTTTTATAATGTTTAAAGACATACTGAAGTTATTTTGAAATAAAGTATATTGATTATTGCTCTGGAACTACGTCTCTGCCCGTTGTAAAACGAACCTGGGTGCCTTGGAGTTGGTACAGTTGACTAAAACTATTTCCTTGGGTGAAATTCCCAAGGTGGTGTTGTCTGGCTTCGTAGGTTGCTCTTAGTTGGGTGTTGTAGTGATCGACACCATCCGCTATCTGCTACAACCCCATCATCATCTATCTCATCTCCCTCGCTCGCCACACTCAGATCAGTACATGTTAGTAGTTCATGTCAGTGTCTAGTTTAGAAGTTTTTTTGGGGTGGGATGTTTTGTTCAGGTGATTTGTTTGTTAATTTGGACACACACACAAAGCAGTTGTTACCAGGAAAAAAATGAGATGAAACAGAAAGACAAGTTGTTGGTAAACGAGAACATTTTTTCCTTTTTCTCCTCTGAATCTTCTACACAAATGACTGTTTTTCTTTGTCAATCTGTGAAACTGTTCAAATTTGCTGATGATACCACATTGGTGGGCTTAATCACTGAGAACAATGAAACTATGTATAGACAAGAGATTGTAACATTAGTGGATGGGTGCAATGTTAATAACCTGGAACTGAATGTAAGCAAAACTAAGGAACTTGTGGTGGATTTCCGTAAGCAGAGGGAGGCTCATCAGCCACAATACACAAGTGCAGCAGGTGGACAGCTACAGATTTCTTGGCTTCAGTATCTCAGCAGACTTAAAATGGACAAACACTCATGCCACCCTGAAGAAAGCTCACCAAAGACTCCATTTTCTGAAACAACTAAAAAAGTGGGGTGTTGGGCCCAGGGATGTTAATATTTTGAACTTGCACTTCTTTTATTAGGTCTTATAGATATGTTCTTTTGTCATTACTTATGCTGCTACTGTCAGTGAGTGTGTGCTTATTATTTATGATTTATGACTGTAAGAATGTTTTTGTAATTGCACTGACCTCACCAAACAAATTCCTTACGACATCGTTTGGTGATAAAGTGTTGAATCTTGAATCTTGATTCTCTGCAGCCTCTTCTTTTCCTCTGTATATCCGCAGGAATCTCCAGTTTCTCAGCATAGAGAAGAGCAGTGCTGTGTAGAGCTAACAGCTGATCCTGAGTGAAAGCAAAGGAGTCCCCGACTGGCACCCAAAAGTTCGGAAAAAAGTAAAAAGCAAAATACAAATGTAACAAAAGTAGTCTCCATCAGTGCACAACTGCGCCAGGATTTGACCACATTGAAGAAAAAAAAAACACACGCCAAAAAGACAAGAGAAAAGATTACAAGTAAGAAAAGATGGGGCAGAGCTGCCTGACAACCAGCAGCAGCTGCTCGCAGCAGCTCCATCTTGTAAGAGAAAAAAAAAGTCAACTTCAAAAAAAGACTAAAAAAGTTGAGAATGAAAACCAGCAGCTGAAATTTGACTAAAACAAGAAGCTGTGAAGTTTATCTGAAAAATGTTTAAAGAGTTTTTCAGCTTCATCTGTCATTTTACAGTGTATACCTGGTGTTCACCCTGTTTCATGTTTTACAGTGAATCCTCTGGTTGCTGATAATACTTGTGTACTTTTACTGCTGATGTTGTCATTGGTCGTTTTCATTTTCACACTGCATCACATATTTCTGACAGTCCTTTCCCTTGTGATGTTTTTCACGTTGTCACCCTGGTTGTTGGGTTTTAACAGTGCAGCCTAACTTCCACTTTACAATACATCTGCTGCTTTTTATATTTTACAAGTTCATTACACTGTTGTAATATTTTACAGTGCATCCCCTGGTTGTAAGTTAGTCCAGAGCTCATCTATGACCATCATTTTTATTGGATATATCCTGTGTCACCTTTGTTGCCATTTTACACAGCGCACAGCCTCCATTAAATTCTTTTTACAGTGTATTTCCTGATAATCAATGTTTAGCCAAGCCATATAAATAATAAACACTTGATATAATGTATGTTTTGCACATTAGTAATTAGTAGTTAGTAATTAGTAACAGTATTTAACGTACGTTATTTTAGTAATAAATTCATTTAAGCAACAAAAAAATCTGAGAAGCCATTTGGGAGCCGAAAGAGAGAGTCTCTTTTAGTGAGCCGAGCCATAAGAACCGGCTCTCTTAAAGACGTATAATTCATCACTGTACCAACGGATGCTGAAAGTTTACTTTCACTTTGACCGAAGTTTGTGGCGCAGATGATTTTCTCTGTCTGAAGGTAAATGTCCGGACTTTTAATGTTTTACTCGTCAACACTTCCTGTAGTTACCTGAATTTTCTGATGTTCGAGTGTTTTGGATGTTGTTCCGTTGTTTTTTCCTGCGTTGTGGTGTTTAGTTGTGTAGACTGAGTTTTCACTGTAAAGTCGGGATGAGGCAGGAGGAGGACCGTTATTATCCTCCATGTTGTGTGGATATTTGCAGTAGAAGCGGTGGAGTCAGAGTAGAAGCAGAGTGAGCTGATGGTCAGTAGCTGAACACGGAGCCTTTGTTAGTCTGTGGCTCCACTTACTGCTGACTGAAGGCAGCTTTTCCTGCCTGAATCAGCCTGTGGAGGAGGCGGACCTGAGCCGCTGCTCTCCCGCAGTCTGAGCCGCTAAATGCGGTCTGCGCTCGGCCGAACAGCGGCTGGAGAACAGCTCTGACTTTCTCTGTCATTAGATGAACTCTACGGGACTGAGCTCAGAGGGACTGACAGGGTTTTTCAGGCTCTATGTGATTTTCAGAGAGACAGTTAACACTCCATCCACAGAGTCAGAGGCCTCCTGGTCCTATCAGGACAAACTCTACCTGATCAATTAGATGATAAAGACCCAAATCCATAAATACTGTCACAATAAAGCATCTCAGCAGCTCTGATAGGTGATTATATCTCTGTGGCTGGTCACAGTACAAACAGAAAAACTGTCTGTCAGGACATATTTGCTGTTTTTATTGATGTCTATCTGTGTCTCTGCTGTTTGGTTTAGTTTTGGTTTGTTGTTGCTGCTTCATATAGTTCAGACTTTACTATTAGAAAAGGCAGGAAAGTGCTGGGGCCCCAAATAAAAGGGCCCTGCAATAATATTGAGGAGGAATGAAGTGAGTCTCAGTTGTTTTGTGTGGAATAATCACCTGCAGCTTGTTTCATCAAGTCATTTTCTACAGGGGGCCTATAAATCTCTTCCTCTCCCTCCTTTTGGCTCCTTTGATCACAACTCTGTGCATTTGCTGCCCACATATAAAACTGTTGTAAAGAGGGAGACATAACATGCTCATACATGGTCTTTTGCAGGGACATGATCATTCCCTGTAAGCGTGTTAAAATATTTCTGAACAACAAACCATGATTTACCAAATCAGTCAAAGCAGGATTACAAATCAGAACTGGAACACAAGTTGGCAGCAAACAAACTTGGTTCAGCCTGGGCAAGCATGAAAACTACTGCAGGCCTTCAGAGCACAGAGCTCAGTACTTGTGTCTTTTTAGATGGTTGGAACTCAATCAGAGCTGGCTAATGTTCTGAATTGTTAACATGTCCCTAAGCTCTGGAAGGACGCTGTGGTTGCTGTCCCAAAACACTGAATGATGTTAGAGCAGTCGCCCTGACTTCAATTTGAATGAAAACTTTAGAGAGAAACTGGTCAGATCTGAGGTCCTGAAGCAAACTGAACATGCACTGGATCCTCTGCAGTTTGCATACAGGCCTCACAGAGGAGTGGAGGATGCTACAGTGACTCTGCTCAACATGCTTTTTAAACATCTGGATTTTAATGGGACACACACCAGGCTTTTATTTGTGGACTTGTCTTCTGCTTTTAATACAGTCCAACCTCACATTTGAATTGAAAGGCTCCTACAACAGTTTGATTTAAATAATAATCTGGTGGGTTGGATTCTGGATGTTTTAACCAACAGGACACAGAGAGTGAGGGTCAACAGTACATTGTCTGACCAAAGGTGTTCTTCCTCTGTTTCTCCTCAAGGGTGTGTGTTGTCACCACTATTGTTCATTTTATACACAAACATGTGTCAGAGCAGACATGACAGCAGAAGCATCATAAAGTGCTGAGGACTCAGTTATTGTTAGTCTCCTCCAGGACGGTGAGAGCAGCCATGGACCAGTCATTGATGATTTAGTTCAGTGGTGTGAGGAATCCTACCTGCAGCTAAATGCTACAACAACCAAAGATATGCTCATTGATTTTAGGAGGAAACTCCACAGGCACCAAGTCACTGTAATTAAAGGTCAGACCATTGAGTATGTGCAGTCTTACAAATATCTTGGGACTATCATTGACAGCAAATTGACTTTTGAAGAAAATTGTGAAGTGGTTTGTAAAAAGGCTCAGAAACGTTTACACTGTTTAAGGAAACTTGTACATTTTCACATTGAACCATAATGAGCATGTTCTCTTGCTTTTATAGAATCCATTTTATCATTTTCTTTAGTGTTATGGTTCAGTCAGACAACTTTAAAACAGAGGAACAAATCTACCTACAGATACAAATAAAGTAACATGAACCTGAACCTGAACCTGAGGATGATTTCAGTTGATGTGCAGATGAATGATTTGTGTTTTCTCTCCAGATGAAGGTAGAAAGTGTATGTGAGCTGATGTGGATGTGAATTCAGCATCATGAATCAGTGTGAGGACAGAGAGGAGGGAGCCCTCCCCCTAAAAAGCAGTCTGTGTGGGGACCATGAGATCCAGACCAAAGCTCAGAGGTGAGATGAGGATCTCTAACTGTCCATGACTCTTCTTCATGTCAGAGCTCAGCACTCACATCACTGCACCATCATTATTCACACTCAAAGCTCTGTGTGTGTGTGTGTGTGTTGTGTTGAAGGCCAGAGCAGCAGCACACACCATACTCTGCTGGACTTGGACCTGAACATGGACCTGAGCCCAGCTGTGTGTCCATGAAGAGTGACTGGTCAATGGTTGAGCCCATTAATTTCAAAGGACAGCCTCCCTCTGCTGCAAAGAAGTGAGCTGCAACTGACGATATGTTTTCTTCTTTACTAAGAGAACACTGTATGAATAATAGATATGTTGTCTCTGTCCCCATGTTCCTGACGGTCTTAATTTCTGTGTCCGCCAGGATCCCCCCTGTAACTGAGCCCAGCTGTGTGCCCATGAAGAGTGACATGTCAAAGGATGTCTCCATTCATTTCAAAGGACAGCCTCCTCTGCTGCAAAGAAGTGAGCTGCAGCTGAGTTTAAAATGTATCAGACAGCTGTCCTGTATAACTGGTCTTCTATGAAAGATCAAGTGATTGTGTTTTGTCTCCAGGCTTCATGAATGACACAGTATATGAACATGATCAGGCTGAAACACAGGCTTTAGTGGCAAAGTTGATGTTTCTCTTTTCAAGAAAAGCACTTCTTATGTTCTTATATGTGTCATTCAGATCAGAACTAAAACTCCCTGTAACTCAGCACCTATCCAGTTCCAGTGTTTGTGTTAGTGTCCTGTAGCAGAGGTGAGACTTCTGTCAAACCCAGTGTGAGTCCTTAAAACTCATCATTTAAAAGGTGGACTTGTTGTGATGACTCTCGGTCATGAGGTACAGAAGTGATTGCTTGTTTCCTCTCATTGAGAATGTCACAGCACAGTAGTGTTTGCTTTAATCAGGACGGTCACCACAGAACATAAAAGCAGCTGCTGTTTGTGTACAAAGCATAAAACGCTCACAGATGCTGCAAACATAATGTGAGCTAATTCTTCATGATTCCTCCACAGAGTGGACCAGGAGAGCTCAGAGGTTCCCAGTGCTCAGTCTGCCCAGCAGCATCAAACACACCTGGACTCCATATTTATGGTCTGTACATGGACAACAACTACTTTGACATCTTTTGTGTTGACAGTAATCTCCATGCTGCACTTTTTAGAGCAGTGGATTGTCAGTGTGTCCAACATGGATCTGATGTTTGGCTCCATGGTTTTACTTTGATTGTGTCATTCATATAGTTTTCTGTTCCAGCTGCTGGAGGAGAACATTGTGACTTTTGTGAAGAAGGAGCTGAAGAAGATCCACAAGGTTGTGAGTCCAGATTACCCAGAATGCTCAGAGAGTCAGAGAGGATGAGGAGGTGTTGGACAGTGAGGATGAAGAGCAGAGGAGGAGCAGCAGAGAGGCTTTTGTGAAGATCACAGTGAACTTCCTGAGGAGAATGAAGCAGGAGGAGCTGGCTGACTGTCTGCACAGCAGTAAGAGGATTTCTCTAAAGATTCTACATGATGGACAAATGGGACATTTACTAACGTCTCAAGACATGGAGGAAATATGTTCCTGTGTGTTCTTTAGGGGGATGAACATGTCATGTTTTCTTTATGAATCAGTCATTGATGTTGTTTCTTGTTTGTTCATTCAGGACATGTTGTTCCAGTTTGTCAACGTAAACTTAAATCTACTCTGAAGAAGAAGTTCCAGTGTGTGTTTGAGGGGATCTCTGAAGCAGGAAACCCAACCCTTCTGAATCAGATCTACACAGAGCTCTACATCACAGAGGGAGGGACTGGAGAGGTCAATGATGAACATGAGGTCAGACAGATTGAAACAGCATCCAGGAAACCAGCCAGACCAGAAACAAGCATCAGACAAGAAGACATCTTTAAAGCCTCACCTGGAAGAGATGGACCAATCAGAACAGTGATGACAAAGGGAGTGGCTGGCATTGGGAAAACAGTCTTAACACAGAAGTTGACTCTGGACTGGGCTGAAGACAAAGCCAACCAGGACATACACTTCACATTTCCATTCACGTTCAGAGAGCTGAATGTGCTGAAAGAGAAAAAGTTCAGCTTGGTGGAACTTGTTCATCAGTTCTTTCCTGAAACCAAAGAAGCAGGACTCTGCAGGTTTGAAGAGGTCCAGGTTCTGTTCATCTTTGACGGTCTGGATGAGTGTCGACTTCCTCTGGACTTCCACAACACTGAGATCCTGACTGATGTTACAGAGTCCACCTCAGTGGATGTGCTGCTGACAAACCTCATCAGGGGGAAACTGCTTCCCTCTGCTCGCCTCTGGATAACCACACGACCTGCAGCAGCCAATCAGATCCCTCCTGAGTGTGTTGACATGGTGACAGAGGTCAGAGGGTTCACTGACACACAGAAGGAGGAGTACTTCAGGAAGAGGTTCAGAGAGGAGGAGCAGGTCAGAAGGATCATCTCCCACATCAAGACATCCAGAAGCCTCCACATCATGTGCCACATCCCGGTCTTCTGCTGGATCTCTGCTACAGTTCTGGAGCACATGTCTACCACAGAGCAGAGAGGAGAGCTGCCCAAGACCCTGACTGACCTGTACTCACACTTCCTGCTGGTTCAGACAAAGAGGAAGAAGCACAAGTACGATGAGGGACATGAGACGAGTTCACAGGAGCTGACGAAGGCTGACAGGGAAGTTCTTCTGAAGCTGGGGAGGCTGGCGTTTGAACATCTGGAGAAAGGAAACATCATGTTCTACCAAGAAGACCTGGAGCAGTGTGGTCTTGATGTCACAGAGGCCTTGGTTTACTCAGGAATTTGTACAGAGATCTTTAAAAGAGAGAGCGTGATCTTCCAGAAAACAGTCTACTGCTTTGTTCATCTGAGCATTCAGGAGTTTCTGGCTGCAGTCTACATGTTCCACTGTTACACAGAGAGGAAGACAACAGAGCTGAGGACTTTCCTGGGACAAGACTATGAACACTGGCACTCAGACCCTTTCATCAGGAACACTTATGAATATTTTGGAAATAACAATAGCAGCTACCCATCACTTGATGTCCTCCTGAGGGATTGCATGGTGAAATCCTCCAAAGTAAAAATGGCCACCTGGACCTGTTTGTTCGCTTCCTTCATGGCCTGTCTCTGGAGTCCAACCAGAGACTCTTAGGAGGCCTTCTGGGTCAGACAGAGAACAGACCAGAAATCATCCAGAGAGCCATCAACAACCTGAAGGAGATGAACAGAGATTATATCTCTCCTGACAGAAGCATCAACATCTTTCACTGTCTGATGGAGATGAATGACCGCTCAGTACATCAGGAGATCCAAGAGTTCCTGAAGTCAGAGAACAGATCAGAGAAGAGACTCTCTGAGATCCACTGTTCAGCTCTGGCCTACGTTCTGCAGATGTCAGAGGAGGTTCTGGATGAGTTGGACCTGAAGAAGTACAACACATCAGAGGAGGGACGACTGAGACTGATCCCAGCTGTGGGGAACTGCAGAAAGGCTGTGTAAGTCCAGACATGATCTTTAACATTATCAGTCAGTGTAGATTAGTAGTTTAGTTTTTCAAATATACACAGTATGAATCTATTCTCATTATTCTCATAATAGTTTTATCATTTTTAGACCAGCTGTGTGTTTTTCTGGAGATGTTTTAAATGTGTTTGTTAAACATAGATTTTTCAGTTGGTTGTGATTATTGTTGTTAAGTTTTTCTGTTTATTTATTAGTAACTGTTACATTCTAATTTCATTTGTTAATTTATTCATGTTATTTTGAGTCTTTTTTTTCACAAATTTACATTTCAGATGATTAAACTCTGCTGAAAACATAATTATGAATATTATTTTCTGCCAATAGATCCCCATAAATCCTCCACAGTGCTCCTTTAAAGTCTTTCCATAGTTTGTGCTAAATAAGTGAGAACCAGGTGTTTTCTCTCCTAGAGGAGAGTAGAATTAGGAAACACTCACCTTCAGCCAAGAACAGTGGTCTGAATATATCAGAGCAGAATCGGAGAATTCAGTATTCTTCTACACATTTGTCTGAGTCAGACTGTTGAAGCTTCATTCAGCTACAGCTGAACTCATGAAGTCATTCCTTACAGTGTAGTTGTGTTAGGAGGAGACCACTTCACAGTCAGTGTGGACCACAGGAAGGACGACTGCCACCAAAGACTCTTTAAATCAACGTGTGACATCTGACTATTGGTTGAAGTATATCCAAAATATTGATTAGCGGCAGAAATCTTTCCAATGACTCAAAACCACCAGATCCAATTGTCATGAATAATGTTTGTTGGCCTCAATGAAACCTTCAGAACTCACACACTCGTATTTGTCACAGTCAGCAGACTAATGTTTTCTAAATGAAGTGTAGAAAATGTCCAGTGTGAGTTGTTCAAAGTCCATTTTTATCACAATATACAGAAGATCAATTGAAAAACATGTATTATTATTACTGTTGTTATTGTCATTATTATTATCAGTAGTAGTATTACATTGTGTGTATGTGACTTTGCTACTGAGCATTTTCCAAAGTTTCCATTAAATCCATCTGTAATTTGGGATCAAATAGTTGTTGTTCAGTTGAATATGTGTTTAGTTGTGGATTTCCTGAGCTGATCTGCAGGATAGAGACCAGGACCAAGCAAGACATTTGTCCTGGATCAGGACTGAACATTTGAAGTTTGATCCATTTCAGTGGTGAATCAAAGTCAGTTTTAGTCCAACATGTCTGATTTGATCTTTATCTTCTAATTCCAGACTTGACTGAGCTCAGCAGCATGTTATGAATCTGTGTTGACATGAATAGTTGTATGAATGTTGTGGTGACATTTGGATGATGTGTATAGAAGGCTGACATTATGATGATCCACAATAAGAGAAGGACAAAGTCCCTCTACTCATGTTAGTGAAAGCTCATTGATTAGGACATATCTGATTGGATTAGAAATGATTTTTATCCACATGATTTATTCTTTATTCAGACTGAGTTCCTGCAGGTTGTCAGAGATCAGCTGTGCTTCTCTGGCCTCAGCTCTGAAGTCCAATCCCTCCCATCTGAGACACCTGGACCTGAGTGACAACAAGCTGCAGGATTCAGGAGTGAAGCTGCTGTGTGGTTCTCTGGAGAGTCCACACTGTAGACTGGAGACTCTGAGGTCAGTTCACTGTCTGTTACTGTTGTAGATCTTAGATCTTTAATCTACAACTGAACCTGGTTTATCTTCATCCAGAACTTGAATCCATTCATCTTGAATGAATGAATGAATGAATGAGATTTGAAATAGTTGTTGTTCCATATTGTGACTTTTCTTCTCTCAAACTAAGAATTATTCCTTCAGTTTCACTTCATTTCACTTTACTTTATGTGACCCAACTCAGTGTAGAGAGGTCTGAGGAGTTAAAATGATAAACCTCAAAGTAATATAACTTACTGATACTGAGTGGTGACACACATAACTAAAAAGTTCAAAAAGGAAGAGCAGCAGACATGCATTCAAACAAATGCTAAGTCTATTGGGGGTGGCCTTGGTGCAGCAAGTTAAGCATGCGGCTTTGGACTTTGGACCACCCCGAGATCGGAGGGTCGCCACCTCTGCGGCCATGGCCGTGGTGCCCCTGAGCAAGGCACCAATCTACCCCAGCTCCCCGGGCTCCTTCTGGGGAAGCCCCCTCCCACAGCGTCTCAAGTGCATGTACATGCACATGCTTGTGTGTGTGTTTCGTTCACTTTGTCTGGGTAAAATGAAGAGAGTAATTTCCCCAAGAGGGATCAATAAAGTATAAAATTAAACTTATTTAAACCTAGATAATTAAGACAGGAAGTGTTGAGAACTAACAGGCCTGAAAGAATAAAAGCACTCAGGTAAGTACAAATGATAGACTTTATTCTACAATATTGAAATAACCTAGATAGCACCAACTGAATACAACAATAAAAGTTTAAAACAAGGGTAGAGTCCTTGCTGTGGGGAGATTCTATCACAACCTGCTTATACTCACACCATGTGCTCAGCTGGTGCTGGTCCCACTAGAAGACACTTCAAACACTGCAAGTCTACAAACACTGCACTGCACAGGAGAAAATTCAAGACACGAGTATGTGACTGCCACCATTTATATTAGCACACAGCATGCAGAGTGTGTACCCTGCAAACTACTCCCCACAGGCTGGACCTCTACCTAAAAATAAAAACAATTAGAATCAGTTTGTTCAGATAAAATGAACAAGAAAGGACTTATATGGACAGATAATTAAAAACTCAATAATGAGTTCACAGGAACTAATGTCAGTACAGCAGAATCATTCCATCAGTCCCTGTAAAAACAACATGTGAAGTAAATAAAGCCAATAAAGCAGCAGTCTGGATCTGGGCCTGAAAGAGGTGACAACAACTATTAAAAATGTGTATTAATACTTTAGGGGATACAGCCCCACTACACTGCCTTTAAATAAGTTTCATACTTAAGGACATGTGGGGGCTACTACAGAATCCCCTGGCTCTGTCTGGTTCAGTGGATAAGACTCAACAAGGTGCAACACTCAGTCTTCCTGTCAGATGGAAACACACATTGCTATAGAACACAGGGAAAGAGCTGAGTTTAATTCAACCACAGCCGACCTCTTGAGCATCGTATCAACAGCCTACAGGCTCACAGTGCTGCACAGATCTGTGGAATCAAAAATATCTCTATTAACAAAACAAAGAACCTTTTCCTTTGTCTCTCTCTTCAAATCCAACTTTCCCTCACCTGCACACACCAAAGCACTGCTCACAGGAGGCCTCAGACAAAGAGGACGTGCTGCACCCTCACCTGGGCTTTTAAAGACGGGCATATCTATTCCTACCCATTAGTGGGTGGAGTTACAAACCTAAAGCAGCCAGGCCTCTAAGCCTAACTCAACCCTCACATTTTGTAAGAGCCATTTGCAAAATTGTTCATGGTCATAAATTACTTTGGTGGGCACTTGGTGTGGTGGCTTTTGTGTGCCAGTAGGTGTCGCTGGTGTGCTGCCACAGCAACAGGTATTTAGGGCTGTTAGCTCACCTCACTGGGCGTGTTTGACCCCGGAAGGGCATAAGGTTCTTGACCGCTATGGCGGCTGGTTTGAATTTCTTTGTGTGATGAAGATGCCAGTAAATGTGATCAAACTGGAAAATAAATTGACAATGTGGCATAGTAAGACGATCAATAGACTCTTCATTCATACGATGCAAAGCAGACGGTAATGGGAACAGTAGCGTGTCATCCAAGCCACTCCCGGGGAGTCTTTACACACCTGGCGTCTCGGTATCAGACCGAGCTCCAACTTTACTCTCATGTTAGTGAAAGCTGATTGATTAGGACATATCTGATTGGATTAGAAATGATTTTTATCCACATGATTTATTCTTTATTCAGATTGAGTTCCTGCAGTTTGTCAGAGATCAGCTGTGCTTCTCTGGCCTCAGCTCTGAAGTCCAACCCCTCCCATCTGAGACACCTGGACCTGAGATACAACAACAAGCTGCAGGATTCAGGAGTGAAGCTGCTGTGTGGTTTTCTGGAGAGTCCACACTGTAGACTGGAGACTCTGAGGTCAGTTCACTGTCTGTTACTGTTGTAGATCTTATATCTTTAATCCACAACTGAACCTGGTTTATCTTCATCCAGAACTTGAATCCATTCATCTTGAATGAATGAATGATATTTGAAATAATTCTTCCATATTGTGACTTTTTCTTTTCTCAGACTAAGAATTGTTCCTTCAGTTTCACTTCATTTCAGTCAGTTCAATCAATCAGATGTTATTTTTATTTCACTTTTCATACAAATACATTGTAGCACAAAGTGCCATACACAGTGTTAGTCCCTCCACCCCACACAGACACACACCCAAAATCCATCAATAACCACAGTTAAGTAAAGTTTCCAATA
The DNA here is from genome assembly GCA_016801885.1 of Toxotes chatareus. NCBI lineage: Eukaryota > Metazoa > Chordata > Actinopteri > Toxotidae > Toxotes > Toxotes chatareus. The sequence goes on along the minus strand of JAFBJY010001288.1, from coordinate 35,817 downwards.
AAAACAGGAACTGAGGAAACACTATGATCAATCTCAGGGCTTTGCAATGAGAAAACACTGGAGGCAGGATAAAAAAATCAAAAATAATATAAAATACATACATAAATAACAGGAACAATCAAAATGATAATAGAATGAAGTGAATAATTTAAAAGAAATCAAAGTGAAGTTTGAAAAATGTTAAATGTTAAAATGTTAAAAAATGTTAAAAGGGAAAATCTGATGGAGTAAAACTAGAAATCAGAAAACAAACAAACAAACAAACAAACAACAATAAATATATAAAAGTAATAAAGACTAGAATGTGTGAATAAAGAAACAAACAAACAAACAAATAAATAAATAAATAAATAAATAAACAAACTTAAAAGCCAGATTAAAGAGGTTGACTTTGCTTCTAAAAGTATCAGAGTTCTCTGCTGCCCTCAGGTTTAGGTTTAATTAAAAAGCCACTACCTGAAGACCAGAGGGTTCCAGAGGGCTCATAGGTTAAAAGCAAATCTGATAAATAGGTTGGACCAAGACCATTAAGAGCTTTATAAACCAATAAAGGGATCTTAAAATCAGTTCTGAAGCAGACAGGAAGCCAGTGCAGAGACTTTAAAATGGGTGTAATGTGTGCTCTCTGTCTGGTCTTTGTCAGTACACGTGCTGCTGAATTTTGAAGTAGCTGTAGCTGAGATATGTTCTTTTTAGGGAGACCAGAAAGCAGAGCGTTGTAGTAATCCTGTAGGTGATAGGAGCCTGCAGCAATGTCTCTGCATTGGCTTGAGAGAGAAATGGTTGCCCTCTGGCAATGTTCTTCAGATGATAAAAAGCAGTTTAATTACATTTTTAATGTGAGACTAAAAACTAAGGTCTGGGTCAAAATGACTTCTTGGTTTTTCACTTGTTTACAGGCGTTTAGTGCCAGAGTTTGTTTGTCCTGATTGAGTTGTAGAAATTTTTCTGCCATCCATAACTTGATATCTAAAATACAATTAAAAAGAGCCTGGATTGGCTCTGGGTCATCAGGAGACACAGCAATGTAAAGCTGTGTATCATCAGCATAGCTATGGAAGCTGATGCAGTGCCTCCTGATGACATTTCCAAGTGGCAGCATGTAAAGGTTATAAAGTGTAGGACCTAAAATTGAACCTTGGGGAACACCGCAATTTAATTTATAGCTACATTCACCCATGCTAACATAAAATTCTCTGTCAGTAAGATAAGACTTGAACCAAATAAAAACAGTACCAGAGAGGCCAGTCAGGATGTGAAGTCTATCTAAAAGAATGGTGTGACCTTAAGTCAAAAGATGCACTTAAGTCAAGTGATACTAATACAGGTGTTTGTTTTTGTTTTGTTTTGTTTTTCATATCCATATCTCACCTGAGGTCTCAGTACTATGATTGGTCCGAAAGACAAATTGGTATATTTCAAAAAAACTGTGTTTAAACTGAGTTTTAAAAAAACCATTCAACTGATTAAAAACAAGCTTTTCTAAAATGTTACTTTAAAATGGTAGATTGGATTCTGGTCTGTGGTTTTTAAGTATGGAGGGATCTAAATTGTTTCTCTTCAGAAAGGATTTGACTCTGGCCGTCTTAAGAGCAGCAGGGAAGACACCCATCTGAAGAGAATGATTTGCTATGTTAAGTAAGTCTTCATTAAAAAAGCTTTAAAAGGTTGTAAAAAAGGATGTAGGTATGAGATCTAAGGGGCAAGTTGATGGTTTTAATTGAGAAATTACTTTACCAAACATCTCAGCATCAACCAGGATGAATTTCTCCAATGTTTCCTCATACAAAGGTTCTTTGGTGATTGAATTTTGTATGCTTACACTGAGATCATCTTCATCTGATAGAGTCTATTTTATTTTTGAAGTGAACTCTAAAGTCTTCACATTTGAAGCTGTTAGACTGCCAGCCTTCACAAAGTTAATTAGATGATCCATGCTTGAGAAGAGAATTTTGGGGTTGTTCCAGTTGTCAGTTATCAATTAGGAACAGTAAAAAAGACACAGAAGTGATCAGATAAGTCTGAATCCACAACTGAAGAAACATTAGCAGACAGGCTGTGGGTAATACATAGGTCTAAAATGTGGCCTTTGTTATGGGCAGGCTGTGTAACATGTTGAATAAAATTCATACAATAAAGCAAGTTTGAAAATGAAAAAGCAGCAGAACCAAAATCTTTTGACCTAATTTATACAGATTTGTAAAACCACCAGAGTCTAAAACCTGAGGAATAAAAAGTGCTGGATAAAACTGAATAAAAAACTGGATAAAAATATTGATTAGTGGCAGAAATCCTTCCAATGACTCAAAACCACCAGATCCAATTGTCATGAATAATGTTTGTTGACTTCAATGAAACCTTCAGAACTCACACATTCGTATTTGTCACAGTCAGCAGACTAATGTTTTCTAAATGAAGTGTAGAAAATGTCCACTGTGAGTTGTTCAAAGTCCATTTTTATCACAATATACAGAAGATCAATTGAAAAACATGTATTATTATTACTGTTGTTGTTGTCATTATTATTATCAGTAGTAGTATTACATTGTGTGTATGTGACTTTGCTACTGAGCATTTTCCAAAGTTTTCCATTAAATTCATCTGTAATTTGGGATCAAATACTTGTTGTTCAGTTGAATATGTGTTTAGTTGTGGATTTCCTGAGCTGATCTGCAGGATAGAGACCAGGACCAAGCAAGACATTTTTCCTGGATCAGGACTGAACATTTGAAGTTTGATCCATTTCAGTGGTGAATCAAAGTCAGTTTTTAGTCCAACATGTCTGATTTGATCTTTATCTTCTAATTCCAGACTTGACTGAGCTCAGCAGCATGTTATGAATCTGTGTTGACATGAATAGTTGTATGAATGTTGTGGTGACATTTGGATGATGTGTGTAGAAGGCTGACATTATGATGATCCACAATAAGAGAAGGACAAAGTCCCTCTACTCATGTTAGTGAAAGCTGATTGATTAGGACATATCTGATTGGATTAGAAATGATTTTTATCCACATGATTTATTCTTTATTCAGATTGAGTTCCAGCAGTTTGTCAGAGATCAGCTGTGCTTCTCTGGCCTCAGCTCTGAAGTCCAACCCCTCCCATCTGAGAGACCTGGACCTGAGGAAGAACAACCTACAGGATTCAGGAGTGAAGCTGCTGTGTGGTTTTCTGGAGAGTCCACACTGTAGACTGGAGACTCTGAGGTCAGTTCACTGTCTGTTACTGTTGTAGATCTTATATCTTTAATCCACAATTGAACCTGGTTTACCTTCATCCAGAACTTGAACTTGAGTACATTCATCTTAAATGAATGAATGAGTGAATGAAAGAGATTTGAAATAGTTGTTGTTCCATATTGTGACTTTTTCTTTTCTCAGACTAAGAATTATTCCTTCAGTTTCACTTCATTTCAGTCAGTTCAATCAATCAGATGTTATTTTTATAGCACTTTGCACACAAATACGTTGTAGCACAAAAAGTGCCGTACACAGTGTTAGTCCCTCCACCTCACACAGGCACACACCCAAAATCCATCAATAATGATAGGTAAGTAAAGCTTTAAAAAAAAAAGCTTTATAATGAGAAAAGACTGGAGGCAGTACAAATAATCAAAATAGCAAAATAATATAAAATACATAAATAAGAGGAACAATCAAAATGATAATAGAATGAAGTGAATAAGATAAAAAATAATCAAAGTGAAGTTTGAAAAATGATCAGAAAAATGTTAAAAGGGAAAATCTGACGGAGTAAAACCAGAAATCCAGTAAAACAAACAAACAAACAAACAAACAAAAAATAAAAAAGAGTAATAAAACAGACTAAAATATATGGATAAACAGACAAATAAACAAATAACCTTCAAAAGCCACATTAAAGAGATAGGTCTTGACTTTGCTTCTAAAAGTATCAGAGTTCTCTTTTGCCCTCAGGTCTTCAGGGAGGCTGTTCCAGAGACATGGACCATAGTAATAAAAGGAGGTTTTTTTCAGACTTTAGGTTTAATTAAAAGGCCACGACCAGAAGACCAGAGGGTTCTAGAGGGCTCATAGATCAAAAGCAAATCTGATAAGTAGGTTGGACCAAGATCATTAAGAGCTTTATAAACCAATAAAGGGATTTTAAAATCAGTTCTGAAGCAGACAGGAAGCCAGTGCAGAGACTTTAAAATCAGTGTAATGTGTGCTCTCTGTCTGGTCTTTGTCAGTACACGTGCTGCTGAATTTTGAAGCAGCTGTAGCTGCGATATGATCTTCATAGGGAGACCAGAAAGCAGAGCGTTGTAGTAATCCTGTAGGTGATAGGAGCCTGTAGCAATGTCTCTGCATTGGCTTGAGAGAGAAAGGGTTGCCCTCTGGCAATGTTCTGCAGATGATAAAAAGCAGTTTCAATTACATTTTTAATGTGAGGCTCAAAACTAAGATCTGAGTCCAAGATGACTCCTTGGTTTTTCAATTGTTTACAGGCGTTTAGTGCCAGAGTTTGTTTGTCCTTAAGTGCAGCAGGGAAGACACCCATCTGAAGAGAATCCTTTGCTATGTTAAGTAAGTCTTCATTAAAAAAGCTATAAAAGGTTGTAAAAAAGGATGTACGTATGGGATCTAAGGAGCAGGTTGATGGTTTTAATTGAGAAATGACTTTACCAAGCATCTCAGCATAAACCAGGACGAATTTCTCTGATGTTTCCTCATGAAAAACAAGTTATTATTATTGTTATTCTTCTTCTTCTTATTATTATTATTATCAGGACTGAACATTTGAAGTTTGATCCATTTCAGTGGTGAATCAAAGTCAGTTTTTAGTCCAACATGTCTGATTTGATCTTTATCTTCTAATTCCAGACTTGTCTGAGCTCAGCAGCATGTTATGAATCTGTGTTGACATGAATAGTTGTATGAATGTTGTGGTGACATTTGGATGATGTGTGTAGAAGGCTGACATTATGATGATCCACAATAAGAGAAGGACAAAGTCCCTCTACTCATGTTAGTGAAAGCTGATTGATTAGGACATATCTGATTGGATTAGAAATGATTTTTATCCACATGATTTATTCTTTATTCAGATTGAGTTCCTGCAGTTTGTCAGAGATCAGCTGTGCTTCTCTGGCCTCAGCTCTGAAGTCCAACCCCTCCCATCTGAGACACCTGGACCTGAGCTACAACAACAAGCTGCAGGATTCAGGAGTGAAGCTGCTGTGTGGTTTTCTGGAGAGTCCACACTGTAGACTGGAGACTCTGAGGTCAGTTCACTGTCTGTTACTGTTGTAGATCTTAGATCTTTAATCCACAACTGAACCTGGTTTATCTTCATCCAGAACTTGAATCCATTCACCTTGAATGAATGAATGAGTGAATGAGATTTGAAATACTTGTTGTTCCATATTGTGACTTTTTCTTCTCTCAGACTAAGAATTATTCCTTCAGTTTCACTTCATTTCAGTCAGTTGTCATGAATAATGTCTGTTGACTTCAATGAAACCTTCAGAACTCACACACTCGTATTTGTTGCTGTCAGTTTTATGAAGTTGTATGAATGTTGTGGTGACATTTGGATGATGTGTATAGAAGGCTGACATTATGATGATCCACAATAAGAGAAGGACAAAGTCCCTCTACTCATGTTAGTGAAAGCTCATTGATTAGGACATATCTGATTGGATTAGAAATGATTTTTATCCACATGATTTATTCTTTATTCAGATTGAGTTACTGCAGTTTGTCAGAGATCAGCTGTGCTTCTCTGGCCTCAGCTCTGAAGTCCAACCCTCCCATCTGAGAGACCTGGACCTGTGGGGAAACGAGCTGCAGGATTCAGGAGTGAAGCTGCTGTGTGGTTTTCTACAGAGTCCACACTGTAGACTGGAGACTCTGAGGTCAGTAGAGGGTTGGAGTCAGTCCATGCTGCTTTCATCAGTATTGTCCTAAACACAGCCACAACCAACACACCTCCAACCTTCTCAGTGGCTGCTTTCCTCATTGAAGCTGTGAGAGGAGAATGGTGACAGGCTTCAGGATTGGACAGAAAAACAGCAGTCAGCCAATCAGATCAGCTACAAGCCTGATTGTGATCGTGTGTTTGAGGTGATGTGAAGACGACTGTTGTTGTTGTGTTCATGTCTACAGGAAAGTAGCCTCACAAGATGTGTAGAGACAGTGGTCCTCATTCATCAAAGTGTCGTAGCATCAAATCTGATCTGAAACTGTTTGTTTTCTCATTTCAACACTAAAGAATTGATGAGTTTGATCTTTGTCACAGCTCTGAGATCAGTCTGACTGCAGCCTGCAAATCACTGGCTCTGATTTCAGAGAAGCATCATGACATTTTGTCAGCATGTGGTCTGATACAGAGCAGAACCTCTGCTGAAGTCCAGTGATCACATCTGTATATCTGTCCATCTGTCAGATACTTTCAGTGACAGCCTCCATGGTTATTTGTCAGCTGATATTTCAGAAGCAGATCAGATGTTCATCAACACACAGAGACTCTTTCTTTAAATGGAACATGAGTTGACATGTAACAGCAGTGAATCCATCACTAAACTGTTTGTGCAGTAATGAAGCTCCATGACTCAGCAGTTTATTTCCACTGTGGACTTGAGTGAAATGTTCAGAGGAAACAGACTTGATGCTAAAAGTCTCTGCAGGTGTGTGAGCTTCCAGCTCAGTGTCTTCACTCCAATACGTTAACATGAGAGCTGAGAGGAAGCTGCTACACTACACAGCTGCTCCACTTCTGCTGCTCTTTATACTGGATGTGCTGCATCAGTGACTGACAGCTGATGAAGTGAGTCTCTGTAAACACTGATTTATCACCTCTGTTGTCTGTCTTCTTCTCTCAACAGCTGGATGGTGTGATCTTTCTAAAGGAGAGAGTGAAGAGGACGGTGTGTGTGTTGAGAGAGGACGAGCTGTGTCCTGATGATCCAGAGAGGTTGAAGCAGCAGCAGCTTGTGTGTAGAGAGGCTCTGATTGGTCCATGTTACTGGGAGGTAGAGTGGAGAGGAGAGCTTCATCCAGCAGTGACTGACAGAGGAACCAGAAGAAGTGGAGAAGACTCTCAGTGCTGCAGTCTGAACTGCTCTGAGTCCACCATCATCCCTGTGTGTTCCTCTGGATCTGAAAGAGAATCATCAGTGTATCTGGACTGCTCTGCTGCTGCTCTGTCCTTCTACACAGTCTCTGCAGACACACTGAGACTCCTCCACCTCCTCCACCCTCCACCTGGACTTATTCATTGGCAGATGCTGAATCCAAAGTGATAAATCAGATTAATCAGCTTCATCATGTGGTGTGATGGAGAATTGCAGCTAATTTCTTAGTGCAGAGCCTGACAAGACATACTGTATATTATTATTCACCATACGTCTTATTCTGCTTATTCCACTTCTTCTGTACAGATTCCAGCTTATTGCAGCTTTGAGAAAACCAGGCAAACTACATCAAAAAGTAGTTTGACAGCCATATTGCTTTGTTATAAATGTTTATACGTTTTATATATACATTTCACATAAAAACATGGTTGAAACCTGAAATAAGTCACATGACTTTAGATTCATTCATTCATTCATTTTCTACCGCTTAATCCTCTGTCAGGGTCGCGGGGGAGCTGGAGCCTATCCCAGCTGCCTATGGGTGAGAGGTGGGGTACACCCTGGACTAGTCGCCAGTCAATCACAGGGCTGACACACAAAGACAGACAACCACACACGCACACACTCACACCCCTACGGGCAATTTAGAGTAGCCAATTAACCTATGCCATGCATGTTTTTGGTATTGTGGGAGGAAGAAAACATGTGGAGAACATGCAAACTCCACACAGAAGGGCCCAGACCGGGTTCGAACCTGTGCTAACCACTGCACCACCGTGCCGCCTGACTTCAGATTATATTGAGTTAAATATAGTATATCAACATATCAGTATTTTTATACCTTTTTTGGTTTTTATGAAATCACAGTTTAAGTTTTCTATTTTTTTCACTGTCTCAGATTTTATAATGTGTGTATTATATGAAATGTTCAGAGCTGCAGTGACTGACATCACCCACACTCTGTCTGCCATCACTCAGTGTTACTCTCATTGTCACATGACCCACAGTTTTTAAGTAAATCCCCTCCATACTGACCAAACCTCCCATAGACTGCCACGTTAAAGTGAGCTCTGAACTTCTGGTCATGAACAGAGATGATGGGAGGATTTAAACTGTGACAGCTTGTACACCATAAACAGTAGGGACATATAAAATACATCAGTATCTTCACTGAAGCCTTGTGATGCTCATAGTGAAAATAAAACCCTATACCCTGTTGTCTGCTGGGTATACAGACTGGTTTCTCTGTGTATTTACATTCTGGTCCAGGGGTCTAGTCACCATAGCAACAAATGACTGGGCAGTATCTGGGAAGAAGAGGACAAATGCCTCTCGTTAGATTAATTAACTCTTAGTCTCATGGGGACCATTTTTATTGGCGGCCATCTTGTCCTCTCACACACACAAACATTAGCAGTGTAAAGTGAGAAGAAATGGACTGATGCAGGAAGTTCTTTGTGTGCTTTTACTTTGGAAACCTGCAAAGCCCTTTCTCTTTCAGGTCAGCTTCTGGGGTGTGTGTTTGTTTTCATGGAGTGTACACATGAGGATGCAGCCACAGGACTCCAGCAGTTACCCTATTAGGTTGTTAGGTTTAAGTTAAGTGTTGAGGGTAGAGAGAGGAAGTGATTAGGTGGGAAGTTTAAGTTTGGTTTTAGTTTGGTATTTCTTTAGATTATTACGTAGTTTGTTGACCTGCATTGGCTCATTGTGCCTCAGTCTGACATTGTGGTTGAATGTGTTATAAACAGACAGTTCAGTTAATTCAGGATTCACATGCAGGACTATGGACACAGAGGTTGGAGTAAGATTAACATGGTTTTATTGAAGCCAGGACTGATGTGAATCAGAGTCTTTAGTCGGAGCAGGGCAGGCAGAGGCAGGATCACAGGAGTCAGGTTGGGCCTGGGCCTGTGCTGCAGAGAGGCAGGGAAGGATGAGTGTGGTCTAAATCCTCCAGGTGACCAGATGAGCAGGAACGACACAAAGCTTGGTGAGGCTGCAGCACAGGTGAAAAACACAGGGACATAATCAGAGAAAATGAACAAGGTAAGTTCAGCGACCCAGCAGGCCTGTCAGGATGAGCAAAGTGAAAGTCTCTAACATCTTAGCATCCAGGTTGTGAGTGAAAATCTCACAAATGTAATCTATGATATGTAATCTGAAAATGTTAAATGTTTAGTCAGTTTCAGAAGGACCCGAAATACAGAACTCAATCCTCAAAGACCTGACTAATAATTAAATAATTATAAAGTTAAATAAAGTTAATAAAGTATTTCTTGTCTGAGTTTGAAATCCTGATTCTAGTCTACCTGTTCTGGTTGGTTTTGTTAGTATTTCCTATTGAAACTCTGTTTCTCGTGTATCTGTTCCTAGTCTACTTCCTGTCTTCACCTTTGCTCCTGCCTGTGTTTGCCTCCTGGTTTTGTCTCCTGTGTTGATCCTTGTGTTTCCCTTTGGACTCACCTCTGTGCCTGGTTTGCCTTGAGATTCTGTTTCTGGTGTTTTCTCTCCTGTGGATGATTTTCAGCTTCCTGAGTTGTTTTTGGTTTCAAATAGTTTGAAATGACTAAGTGTATTGAAAAATAACTACTGAAGCTGAACTGTATAAATCTGTGTCTATTTTTGTGAATTCACCTGTGAACCTCAGTGACTCACTGACCCAAAACAACTGAGAATACAGGGAAGGAAAAAGAGTTTAGAGTTAAATTGAATAGAAGTGAGCAGGTGACTCACAGAGTGAGGCTCACTGATGTGTTTTAATAGTCTCTGGACAACAAATGAGCTCAATGACACAGAGGAATAAGTCATATCAGGCTTTGGCTTCACAGGAAATGTGTGTTAGTGAGATCAGTTCATTGTTGGTTTTGGTCTTTTTAGCCTTATCCTTTACAGCAAAGCACAGCAGTGGATTTTGCTGAGTAATAAAATGTTGATGTGTAATGATCAGCTGGGCTGTGATGACCAAATAGTTTCATATATTATGTTTGCATCATTTCACAGTGGTGTTTTAAGGCTGGTTTGACTCTTTATTCCTTATTGAACAACAGGACATTTGATCAAAGCGTTTCCTTGGTGACCTTCTGGAATGTGTGACATGAGTTCTGTTCTAGAATGTTCAGTCTGTGACTCAACACTTTGAGCTCTTCTTCAGACCTCACTCACTCTTCTCCTTGAACTCAGTGTGTTCAGTTGTGCAGAGAGGATTACCTGTGTTTTAGTTCTCAGGTCTATCATCAAACTCTTACTGGAGTTAAACAGACTAACTCAAACTAATGAATAACATTGTCTTCTTTTGTTCAAAGGTGCTGTTTGAAACATCCATCTATAATGGAGCTCTGCAGATCTGCTGGCAGATACAGAGCTACAAGACTCAGATAAGAACTTCTATCCTCCCAAGCCCACACTAATACAAAACACCAGCTAAATTATTTGAAGAATTATCTTGACAGGTTCAAAGATGACGTATCTCCTTCATGTTTTTTTTAGATGGCAGTGGTGATGTAGCTCCTAAACCTTCAGTAGAAGAACCAGATCCCAGCTCAGGTCACTGCTGAAGACATGATCAACCTCATTTTGGAGGAGAGCAAATGTTGGCTGAGAGAACGCTGAGTTACTGAGACTCAAACAGACAGTCCACCACTACACCTTTAACTCTGCTTATGTCTCACCAATCTGTCTGTAGTGAAATAAAGTGCAGGAGTAAAGATGAAGCTTCTGTTGTGTTTCTGTTTGACCACTTTGGGAGTTTGAACTGGAGGATTTTGATGAGGAGGTTTCCAAACCTCTTCTGATGCTGGTGAGACTAGAATCTCAACAACACTTCAAATAGTTTGGAGTAAATTGTTACATGAGGCTGATTTCAATGTCTAAACATGAAAACTGCTCTTCATATCTAATGTCTTGTTTCAGGTGTGGACAGTGAACGTCAGCAATAAAATGAGGGACGTTGAGGTTGAAGCCTGAATGCTCCTCACGTTCCCAGAGGTCTTAGCTCCTAATTTTCAGTGAGTCACATTTCACACAGGTTCTTTATTAACTGTGGATCTACAGTGGTTTTAATATCTCTGATATATTCTGAAGGGTTGTGAATTTGAATTTTATTGACTGTAACCCACAGACATCCTAAAGTCATCAGCACAGCTGGAAACTATGATCCTGAGGGAGAGGCAGCAGGAGGCACCCAGCACCAAAAAGGTCTGTCCACAAGAGGTGATGATGGAGGTGGATCCCAGAGTCCTGCAGTCTGGGTGCTTTCTCCTCTCCCCCTCTTAAACAGACCTTCCCAGGCCCTCAGCAAACTGTCTGTTGGGGTCACAAAGGCCACTTTGGATCATGTCTGTGTGGAACAGCAGGCCACCTTCTCCCGCTCCATCAGGGATGACATGGTCCTGTCCATCCTGACAGAGATCAGACAGACCTACCCACACCATATCCTGGTGGACTGGATATGGACTCTCTCCACCAGCAGAGAGGGATCAAACATCCCACAGCCTTCATTCTCTATAACATGTGACTGACACCAAGGCGACCCTGAGATCCTCCCTGCTGCATGAACATGAACATTTCATGGTGGACATTATGAAACTGTGATGAGGCTTTAGTGAGTGGTTCACCTCTGTGATAGAACATGGATTGGGAGGAAACCTCAGACCACACAAGGACTGAACGACAGTGAGCTTCTCATTCAGTGGAGTCAAGTTCATTCATTATTTCTAAACAGCAGAAATGCACCTGCCCTTTGATTTATAACATAACATCATCCAACATGGAGGATGAAAAGATTTACAATATACTTCACACAACTATAAATCTTTGAACCATATATTATCATTTTCTTGTGACATTTATTTTGTCAATAACTTTTAAAAGACTTGTTTAAAAGACTTGTACTGAATATGAAAACCATTCTGAAAGTTAAAATAAATAAATAAACAAACTCATGATTCAAACCAATATTCACTGAGACACATTTGGTCAGATTATTAGGAGGTGGTGATGCCTGGAGGAGGGGCTTCTTCTAATCTCCCTGCCACACTTCATTTGCCCTTTAATGAACATTAATCCAAAAGAATAAAAGCAGCTCAGAACCAAATGAAGCATTTAGTTTGGCTCATTTCAAATTTTCTGTGAGACAAGAAAGTTCATGACAATAAAGTCTTTACATGTGGAATAATAACCTCAGCTCATCATTCTCAAATATGGTTTGTTTACATACAGTGACTTCAGAAAGTAGATCAGTTTTTACAACTTTGGTCCTGAGCATATCAGCACATGCTCCTGGTGTTGACATGATGCCAAAGGACAGGAAACCCCCTGGCATGTTCACAATACCATCTGCAATGGATCGCAAATGGGAGGAAGAACAAGAAGGACAAACTGCAACAAAGGGAGAAACAACATTTCTGTTAGACTGAGAACAAAAAAACCCTAACCCTAATCATTAGCATGTTTTTGGTAACATTTACCTTCTTGTCTGGACACTCGGCTGGAATGACCAACTTGTGACCTTATGACCTTGGGCGGTACATACATTACACATTCAGTTGCCTTCCAAACGCGTTATAGAGTGAAAATATAGGACACGGTTTACCGCTAAACAACTCTGTAAACAAACGACTTGTGTGTCTTCCTCTGACACACACATACCACACTCACTCACGCTACTATAAAAACATTGGAGGTAACACACTCTACTAACATGTTCTAACAAACAGGAACATGCGTTGCTATGAATTTGGTCATAGCAAACAATAATTCCTACACATAGACATATCCAGGTTACGTTTCACAAACACTACTTAACATTAATAAAAATGACCATAACACAAGCGAGCTCCGACCACAGAGCTTAGTACTCACCATGAGCAAAGTTCACGTCTGCAACGAAAGCATGAAAAAATGTGTGTAAAATGGTGTGTGTGTTGAGTGTAATTTGACTGTGATATGTGAGTGTATGTGTGTAAAAGAATCCAAAGGAATCCTCAGTGAAAATTTCAGCAAAAAGCCTCGATCAATGTTTGTCTCTCACTTGCTGCTAATCCAGCCAGTGTGGAACAACCACGCCAGCAATTGAAAGTGAAGAGTATTTATAGGACGTGTTTAGGCGAAAACCCGCCCAACCAATTAGAGCGTTGTGGAGGCGGGGATTAAACCGGACACACGCAAACAATCAAATAAAGTTTCCAACTGAAAATACGCTATCATTGGTAAAAAAGCAAATTATATACCACAGTAAAACTTGTACATTATATCCTGCTGCAGCCCGTAAATTTCATTTCCTCACTTTTATACATTGTGATCGTGCATAACTTAACTTAAAAATAATAAAAAATAACATCTTCATAGATAAATGATGTTTAAATCTATGTCACTACTTTTCATATAAAATACACATAAATATACACAATACAGTAATATGCTCTTTCCTCACACTCTGGTTTTCCTGTGACTTTGCAGTAGACATTATTTTCTGTCTTCACCTCTTTATTGAAAGTGAGGAGTGATATTCACTATCTCTCCATTGCCACAGACAGTTTTAGTTGTTGTTTCTGCAACAGATCAGCTGCTGCACAGAGAATCATTTTGACTCATGTTTCTTTTAGATCTCGTTCAACTTATCTTGTGCTGTTAGACCTTAAATCCACAGAGTCCTGCTGTATGTTGGTCTCTTCTCTGCATCACACTGAGATAACAGTTACACCTGTCACCTGAATCAAGTAGGAAGCTGATGGTGAAAGTTAAAGCTGACACTATATCATCATGTTCTGGGAGTAGAAGCTGTAAAATAACCAGGCTGGATGGAAGGAGGAAGCATCTTTTTCCTCCAACATTATTTCATCATTATTTTCAGTGACTGGTATTTTCTCAGTCTGGGTCCAGAAACCAAACTTTGTTTACTACAATGACTTTAAGGTGATTCTTCATCTGTTTGTAAGTTTGTGTTTTAATTGTATTTCTTTTATTTCTCTCTCTTCTGTTGTGGGGCTCCTGTCTCCTGATCTCCTTCATCCTGGATCTTCTTCTTCAGATCCTAAAACAATGACTTATTTTTATGCTGGTGTGAGAGTTTACATGCAAGTGTGTTTGTTACCTGTGAATCACATTGTGGTTAAGTTTGTGTTTGGGAGATTTCCTCCATGTGTTTATGGAAACAGATGAAGGTATCAGGTCATTCCATTATCTGATGATCTCTACCTGTTAAACCATCCAAAGCAGCTCTGCAGTGTTTCCATCTGTGTTCATGTTGCTGTTTGAGGGTTAAGACTTGGTTTCAGGGTTAGAATTGGGTTTTGGTTAGAGTTAGGGTAAGGACTAGGGAATGTATAATGTCAGCAAGTGTCCTCACAAATAAATAAGTACAAGTATGTGTGTGTGTGTGAGTGTGTGTGTGTGTGTGTGTGTTTGTCCTTTGATGCCTTTGATGTATCAACATTCTACAGTCTGATGTCACAGGCTGCAGTAAGTGGACACACAGCCAGAGACAAGTCCAGAAGTCAAACAGGAGCAGAAACAGTTGGACTGGACAGGACTTGCTCATGATTTAGGAAGAAAGAAGCACTCAGATATTTCTGCACAATTATTGACAAGGAAGGGAGGAGCTACTGCTGTTACAAGGACAAGAGGAAACTACAGGAAAGTCCAGATCACCTCCAAGGTTTTCAGTAAGTCAGTACATGTTAGTAGTTCATGTCAGTGTTTAGTTTAGAAGTTTTTTTTGGGTGGGATGTTTTGTTCAGGTGATTTGTTTGTTAATTTGGACACACACACACACACAAAGCAGTTGTTACCAGGAAAAAATGAGATGAAACAGAAAGACAAGTTGTTGGTAAACGAGAACATTTTTTCCTTTTTCTCCTCTGAATCTTCTACACAAATGACTGTTTCTCATTGTCAATCTGTGAAACTGTTCAAATTTGCTGATGATACCACATTGGTGGGCTTAATCACTGAGAACAATGAAACTATGTATAGACAAGAGACTGTAACATTAGTGGATTGGTGCAATGCAAATAACCTGGAACTGAATGCAAGCAAAACTAAGGAACTTGTGGTGGATTTCCATAAGCAGAGGGAGACTCATCAGCCACTATTAAGGAACAATACACAAGTGCAGCAGGTGGACAGCTACAGATTTCTTGGCTTCAGTATCTCAGCAGACTTAAAATGGACAAACACTCATGCCACCCTGAAGAAAGCTCACCAAAGACTCCATTTTCTGAAACAACTAAAAAAGTGGGGGGTGTTGGGCCCAGGGATGTTAATATTTTGAACTTGCACTTCTTTTATTAGGTCTTATAGATATGTTCTTTTGTCATTACTTATGCTGCTACTGTCAGTGAGTGTGTGCTTATTATTTATGATTTATGACTGTAAGAATGTTTTTGTAATTGCACTGACCTCACCAAACAAATTCCTTACGACATCGTTTGGTGATAAAGTGTTGAATCTTGAATCTTGATTCTCTGCAGCCTCTTCTTTTCCTCTGTATATCCAAAGGAATCTCCAGTTTCTCAGCATAGAGAAGAGCAGTGCTGCGTAGAGCTAACAGCTGATCCTGAGTGAAAGCAAAGGAGTCACCCAAAAAGTTCGGAAAAAAGTAAAAAGCAAAATACAAATGTAACAAAAGTAGTCTCCATCAGTGCACGACTGCGCCAGCATTTGACCACATTGAAGAAAAAAAAACAAAACACACCAAAAGACAAGAGAAAAGGTTATAAGTAAGAAAAGATGGGGCAGAGCTGCCACAACCAGCAGCTGCTCGTGCAGCGCCATCTTGTAAGAGAAAAAAAGTCAACTTCAAAAAAGGACTAAAAAAAGCTGAGAATGAAAACCAGCAGCTGAAATTTGACTAAAACAAGAAGCTGTGAAGTTTATCTGAAAAATGTTTAAAGAATTTTTCAGCTTCATCTGTCATTTTTACAGTGTATACCTGGTGTTCACCCTGTTTCATGTTTTACAGTGAATCCTCTGGCTGCTGATAATACTTGTGTACTTTTACTGCTGATGTTGTCATTCATCATTTTCATTTTCACACTGCATCACATATTTCTGACAGTCCTTTCCTTGTGATGTTTTTCACGTTGTCACCCTGGTTGTTGGGTTTTAACAGTGCAGTCTAACTTCCACTTTACAATACATCTGTTGCTTTTTATGTTTTACAAGTTCATTACACTGTTGTAATATTTTACAGTGCATCCCCTGGTTGTAAGTTAGTCCAGAGCTCATCTATGAACATCATTTTTATTGGATATATCCTGTGTCCCCTTTGTTGCCATTTTACACAGTGCACAACCTCCATTAAATTCTTTTTTACAGTGTATTTCCTGATAATTAATGTTTAGCCAAGCCATATAAATAATAAACACTTGATATAATGTATGTTTTGCACATTAGTAATTTGTAGTTAGTAATTAGTAACAGTATTTAACGTACGTTATTTTAGTAATAAATTCATTTAAGCAACAAAAAAATCTGAGAAGCCATTTGGGAGCCGAAAGAGAGTCTCTTTTAGTGAGCCGAGCCATAAGAACCAGCTCTCTTAAAAGACCTATAATTCATCACTGTACCAACGGATGCTGAAAGTTTACTTTCACTTTGACCGAAGTTTGTGGCGCAGGTGATTTTCTCTGTCTGAAGGTAAATGTCCGCACTTTTAATGTTTTACTCGTCAACACTTCCTGTAGTTTCCTGAATTATCTGATGTTCGAGTTTTTTGGATGTTGTTCCGTTGTTTTTTTTCCTGCGTTGTGGTGTTTAGTTGTGTAGACTGAGTTTTCACTGTAAAGTCGGGATGAGACAGGAAGAGGACCGTTATTATCCTCCATGTTGTGTGGATATTTGCAGTAGAAGCGGTGGAGTCAGAGTAGAAGCAGAGTGAGCTGATGGTCAGTAGCTGAACACGGAGCCTTTGTTAGTCTGTGGCTCCACTTACTGCTGACTGAAGGCAGCTTTTCCTGCCTGAATCAGCCTGTGGAGGAGGCGGACCTGAGCCGCTGCTCTCCCGCAGTCTGAGCCGCTAAATGCGGTCTGAGCTCGGCCGGACAGCGGCTGGACACCAGCTCTGACTTCCTCTGTCATTAGATGAATTCTACGGGACTGAGCTCAGAGTGACTGAGCTCAGAGGGACTGACAGGGTTTTTCAGGCTCTATGTGATTTTCAGACAGACAGTTAACACTCCATCCACAGAGTCAGAGGCCTCCTGGTCCTATTAGGACAAACTCTACCTGATGAATTAGATGATAAAGACCCAAATCCATAAATACTGTCACAATAAAGCATCTCAGCAGCTCTGATAGGTGATTATATCTCTGTGGCTGGTCACAGTACAAACAGAAAAACTGTCTGTCAGGACATATTTGCTGTTTTTATTGATGTCTATCTGTGTCTCTGCTGTTTGGTTTGGTTTTGGTTTGTTGTTGCTGCTTCATATAGTTCAGACTTTACTATTAGAAAAGGCAGGAAAGTGCTGGGGCCCCAAATAAAAGGGCCCCTGGAATAATATTGAGGAGAAATGAACTGAGTCTCAGTTGTTTTGTGTGGAATAATCACCTGCAGCTTGTTTCATCAAGTCATTTTCTACAGGGGCCTATAAATCTCTTCCTCTCCCTCCTTTTGGCTCCTCTGATCACAGCTGTGTGCATTTGCTGCCCACATATAAAACTGTTGTAAAGAGGGAGACATAACATGCTCATACATGGTCTTTTGCAGGGATATGATCATTCCCTGTAAGCGTGTTAAAATATTTCCCAACAACAAACCATGATTTACCAAATCAGTCAAAGCAGGATTACAAATCAGAACTGGAAAACAAGATGGCAGCAAACAAACTTGGTTCAGCCTGGGCAAGTATGAAAACTACTGCAGGCCTTCAGAGCACAGAGATCAGTACTCGTGTCTTTTTAGATGGTTGGAACTCAATCAGAGCTGGCTAATGTTCTGAATTGTTAACATGTCCCTAAACTCTGGAAGGACGCTGTGGTTGCTGTCCCAAAACACTGAATGATGTTAGAGCAGTCGCCCTGACTTCAAATTGAATGAAAACTTTAGAGAAACTGGTCAGATCTGAGGTCCTGAAGCAAACTGAACATGCACTGGATCCTCTGCAGTTTGCATACAGGCCTCACAGAGGAGTGGAGGATGCTACAGTGACTCTGCTCAACATGCTTTTTAAACATCTGGATTTTAATGGGACACTCACCAGGCTTTTATTTGTGGACTTGTCTTCTGCTTTTAATACAATCCAACCTCACATTTGAATTGAAAGGCTCCTACAACAGTTTGATTTAAATAATAATCTGGTGGGTTGGATTCTGGATGTTTTAACCAACAGGACACAGAGAGTGAGGGTCGTCAGACAATGTACTGTTGACCACTGTTTTTCTTCCACTGTTTCTCCTCAAGGGTGTGTGTTGTCACCACTATTGTTCATTTTATACACAAACATGTGTCAGAGCAGACATGACAGCAGAAGCATCATAAAGTGCTGATGACTCAGTTATTGTTAGTCTCCTCCAGGACGGTGAGAGCAGAGCATGGACCAGTCATTGATGATTTAGTTCAGTGGTGTGAGGAATCCTACCTGCAGCTAAATGCTACAACAACCAAAGATATGCTCATTGATTTTAGGAGGAAACCCCACAGGCACCAAGTCACTGTAATTAAAGGTCAGACCATTGAGTATGTGCAGTCTTACAAATATCTTGGGACTATCATTGACAGCAAAGTGACTTTTGAAGAAAATTGTGAAGTGGTTTGTAAAAAGGCTCAGAAACGTTTACACTGTTTAAGGAAACTTGTACATTTTCACATTGAACCATAATGAGCATGTTCTCTCTCTTTTATAGAATCCATTTTATCATTTTCTTTAGAGTCATGGTTCAGTCAGACAACTTTAAAACAGAGGAAGTCCTCAGACCAAATAGTTAAGTGGTCTAGTCGTCTGCTTGGTGAGTCCCAGCCAAGCCCAGCGTCCCTGTACAGCAGACAGGTACAGAGGACAGCTACCTCCATTTTAAATGATGACTCCACCCTTTGCACTGCCACTTTCAGCTTCTTCCCTCCGGGCGGAGGTTTATCGTCCCAAGATGTAAAACCCAGTGATATAAAAACAGCTTTGTTCCTGCTGCTGTCACAGAGTTGAACAAGCTGCAGTGATACATTGCACATACTTACTTATTTATGGATTTTTTTTCCCTATTTATTTATTTATTTATTATGTGGGTTTTAAATGTATTTTTATTAGGTTTTAACCTCTTCTTTTTTTTTCCAACTTCTTATAAACTATTCTTTTTTTGACCCTTCTCTCTCTTTGATCCTGATTGGTGGAGCCCTGAGCACTTTTACTTTTATCATCGTATTTATAGTCAGCTGTTGGTTTTGTGTATATGTGTTAAAAGGACGTCATCATCTGATCATCTGACTGCAAAATAAATCTACCTACAGGTACAAATAAAGTAACATGAACCTGAACCTGAACCTGAGGATGATTTCAGTTGATGTGCAGATGAATGATTTGTGTTTTCTCTTCAGATGAAGAAAAGAAAGTGTGTGTGCATCATGAATCAGTGTGAGGACAGAGAGGAGGGAGCCCCTCCCCCTAAAAAAGTCTGTGTGGGAACCATGAGATCCAGACCAAAAGCTCAGAGGTGAGATGAGGATCTCTAACTGTCCATGACTCTTCTCCATGTCAGAGCTCAGCACTCACATCACTGCACCATCATTATTCACACTCAAAGCTCTGTGTGTGTTGTGTTGAAGGCCAGAGCAGCAGCACACACAGACTCTGTTGGACCTGGACCTGAACATGGACCTGAGCCCAGCTGTGTGTCCATGATGCGTGACAGGTCAAAGGGTCGCCTCATTAATTTAAAAGGACAGCCTCCCTCTGCTGCAGAGAAGTGAGCTGCAACTGACTACATGTTTTCTTCTTTACTATTAGAACACTGTATGAATAATAGATATGTTGTCCCTGTCCCCATGTCCCTGATGGTCCTAATCTCTGTGTCCGCCAGGATCCATCAGAGACCAGACTTCCCTGTACCTGAGCCCAGCAGTGTGTCCATGAAGAGTGACAGGTCAATGGGTCTCCCCATTGATTTCAAAGGACAGCCTCCCTCTGCTGCAAAGAAGTGAGCTGCAGCTGAGTTTAAAATGTATCAGACAGCTGTCCTGTATAACTGGTCTTCTATGAAAGATGAAGTGATTGTGTTTTGTCTCCAGGCTTCATGAATGACACAGTATATGAACATGATCAGGCTGAAACACAGGCTTTAGTGACAAAGTTGATGTTTCTCTTTTCAAGAAAAGCACTTCTTATGTTCTTATATGTGTCATTCAGATCAGAACTAAAACTCCCTGTAACTCAGCACCTATCCAGGTCCAGTGTTTGTGTTAGTGTCCTGTAGCAGAGCTGAGACTTCTGTCAAACCCAGTGTGAGTCCTTAAAACTCATCATTTAAAAGGTGGACTTGTTGTGATGACTCTAGGTCATGAGGTACAGAACTGATTGCTTGTTTCCTCTCATTGAGAATGTCACAGCACAGTAGTGTTTGCTTTAATCAGGACAGTCACCACAGAACATAAAAGCAGCTGTTGTTTGTGTACAAAGCATAAAACGCTCACAGATGCTGCAAACATAATGTGAGCTAATTCTTCATGATTCCTCCACAGAGTGGACCAGGAGAGCTCAGAGGTTCCCAGTGCTCAGTCTGCCCAGCAGCATCAAACACACCTGGACTCCATATTTATGGTCTGTACATGGACAACAACTACTTTGACATCTTTTGTGTTGACAATAATCTCCATGCTGCACTTTTTTAGAGCAGTGGATTGTCAGTGTGTCCAACATGGATCTGATGTTTGGCTCCATGGTTTTACTTTGATTGTGTCATTCATATAGTTTTCTGTTCCAGCTGCTGGAGGACAACATTGTCATTTTTGTGAAGAAGGAGCTGAAGAAGATCCAGAAGGTTGTGAGATCAGATTACCCAGAATGCTCAGAGAGTCAGAGGGAGGATGAGGAGGTGTTGGACGGTGACGATGAAGAGCAGAGGAGGAGCAGCAGAGAGGCTTTTGTGAAGATCACAGTGAACTTCCTGAGGAGAATGAAGCAGGAGGAGCTGGCTGACTGTCTGCACAGCAGTAAGAGGATTTCTCTAAAGATTCAACATGATGGACAAATGGAACATTTACTAACGTCTCAAGATGTGGAGGGACATATGTTCATGTGTGTTCTTTAGGGGGATGAACATGTCATGTTTTCTTTATGAAGCAGTCATTGATTTTGTTTCTTGTTTGTTCATTCAGGACATGTTGCTGCAGTTTGTCGACGTAAACTTAAATCTACTCTGAAGAAGAAGTTCCAGTGTGTGTTTGAGGGGATCTCTAAAGCAGGAAACCCAACCCTTCTGAATCAGATCTACACAGAGCTCTACATCACAGAGGGAGGGACTGGAGAGGTCAATGATGAACATGAGGTCAGACAGATTGAAATAGCATCCAGGAAACAAGCCAGACCAGAAACAAGCATCAGACAAGAAGACATCTTTAAAGCCTCACCTGGAAGAGATGGACCAATCAGAACAGTGATGACAAAGGGAGTGGCTGGCATTGGGAAAACAGTCTTAACACAAAAGTTGACTCTGGACTGGGCTGAAGACAAAGCCAACCAGGACATACACTTCACATTTCCATTCACATTCAGAGAGCTGAATGTGCTGAAAGAGAAAAAGTTCAGCTTGGTGGAACTTGTTCATCAGTTCTTTCCTGAAACCAAAGAAGCAGGACTCTGCAGGTTTGAAGAGGTCCAGGTTCTGTTCATCTTTGACGGTCTGGATGAGTGTCGACTTCCTCTGGACTTCCACAACACTGAGATCCTGACTGATGTTACAGAGTCCACCTCAGTGGATGTGCTGCTGACAAACCTCATCAGGGGAAACTGCTTCCCTCTGCTCGCCTCTGGATAACCACACGACCTGCAGCAGCCAATCAGATCCCTCCTGAGTGTGTTGACATGGTGACAGAGGTCAGAGGGTTCACTGGCCCACAGAAGGAGGAGTACTTCAGGAAGAGGTTCAGAGAGGAGGAGCAGGTCAGAAGGATCATCTCCCACATCAAGACTTCACGAAGCCTCCACATCATGTGTCACATCCCGGTCTTCTGCTGGATCACTGCTACAGTTCTGGAGGATGTGTTGGAAACCAGAGAGGGAGGAGGGCTGCCCAAGACCCTGACTGAGATGTACATCCACTTCCTGGTGGTTCAGTCCAAACTGAAGAATGTTAAGTATGATGGAGGAGCCGAGACAGATCCACACTGGAGTCCAGAGACCAGGAAGATGATTAGGTCTCTGGGAAAACTGGCTTTTGAGCAGCTGCAGAAAGGAAACCTGATCTTCTATGAATCAGACCTGACAGAGTGTGGCATTGACATCAGAGCAGCCTCAGTGTACTCAGGAGTGTTCACACAGGTCTTTAAAGAGGAGAGAGGACTGTACCAGGACAAGGTGTTCTGCTTCGTCCATCTGAGTCTTCAGGAGTTTCTGGCTGCTCTTCATCTCCATCTGACCTTCATCAACTCTGGAGTCAGTCTGCTGTCAGAAGAACAATCAACCTCCAACTGGTCTAAAGTGTCCAGAGACAAATCTGATCCAACGCAGCTCTACCAGAGGGCTGTGGACAAGGCCTTACAGAGTCCAAATGGACACCTGGACTTGTTCCTCCGCTTCCTCCTGGGTCTTTCACTGCAGACCAATCAGACTCTCCTACGAGGTCTGCTGACACAGACAGGAAATGGCTCACAGACAAATCAGCAAACAGTCCAGTACATCAAGAAGAAGATTGAAGAGACTCCCTCTGCAGAGCGAAGCATCAACCTGTTCCACTGTCTGAATGAACTGAATGATCGTTCTCTAGTGGAGCAGATCCAACAGTTCCTGAGTTCAGGACGTCTCTCCACAGGTCAACTGTCTCCTGCTCAATGGTCAGCTCTGGTCTTCATCTTACTGTCATCAGAAAAAGATCTGGACGTGTTTGACCTGAAGAAATACTCTGCTTCAGAGGAGGCTCTTCTGAAGCTGCTGCCAGTTGTCAAAGCCTCTAACAAAGCTCTGTAAGTGTATAGATAGTTGGATTTATTCATCATTATATAAAGACTCTGCTATTTTATTCAGCAGGAGGGAAAATAAATTCCTCTCTTCTTTAATTCCTTATCATCATCTCTGAGCTCTGAGCTTCATCACATTGAATTGAAATAAAATAATGGATCCTACATTAAAGAGCCAAGTCTCAGCTTTAATTTGAGCAGGTTGACATCGGTATAGAAAGAACTGTGTGGGAGATTCAGCCCTTTTAGTGGTTCAAAAGTAACTGGACAAATACACATGAAATGAAACAAACTCATCAGATTTAATATTTAGTGTAAGATCTACTTAATATCAGTGCTACATTTGACACTATTGATCTCAATATTCTATTACAAAGATTGGAACATTTCAATGGAATTAAAGGAACAGGTTAGGTCGAGAGAGAGAAAGAAGGATGGGAGGGATGAACGAGAACATAGGACAATGCAGGTTTCACAAAGACAGCAAGATTAAAAGTAATAAGAGAACAATAGCATGATTAGTAATAGGACTAATAGCAATACAAACCACAATAGAAGAACTACATTGTGTGCACAATTATTAAGCATTTACGTTTTTTGACCATATCATCTTTTTTATGTATATGTTCCAACTCCAAGCTGTATAAATTTGAATTCTTACTGGATTTAAGCATATCAGGTGATGTGTATTTGTGTAATGAAGGAGGGTGTGGCCTAAGCAGAGCAACACCTTATATCAAAGTGTGCATAATTTTTAGGCAGCTTCTTCTCCTCAGGCAACATGAGCCAAAAAAGAGCTTTAATTGACTCTGAAAAGTCAAAAATTGTAAAAAGTCTTTCAGAGGTATGCAACACTCTTGAAATTGCTAAGACAGCAGCAAATCCAGGTTCTACAGTTCCAAGTGCAGATGAACCTGCAGAGAGTAACAGCAGAAGTGAAGAGAGGAGAGAAAGAACAAAACTACAGGAAAGGGAAGAAGTTGAGTTAGTAACAGGTATTAATAGGATATGAATGAGTACAGATAGAGAGAGAGAGAGAGAGAGGAGCACGATGCATGATGGGATGTCCCCTGGCAGTCTAAGCCTATAGCAGCGTAACTAGTAAATGGTGTGAGCTGCAGAGCCAACTGAGAGTTTTGTTCCTTTGATTGTCCTTTCAACACAAATGTTATTTGACTTTTTCTTTATTGTTTCCTCTTCAGACTGAGCAGCTGTAACCTCTCAGAGAGAAGCTGTGAAGCTCTGTCCTCAGCTCTCAGCTCCCAGTCCTCTAGTCTGAGACACCTGGACCTGAGTAACAATGACCTGCAGGATTCATGGGTGAAGCTTCTGTCTGCTGGACTGGAGAGTCCACACAGTACCCTGGACACTCTCAGGTCAGATCAAGTGCCATTTTGTGTGAAATGACTGCAGATATTTCTTGAGTCCATCAATGCTGATCTATATAATGATTTTCACAGTTTATTCAATCTTTGAGTTTTTCAGTCTATTTTGTTTTTTATCCAGCTTCACATTTATGAACTCTGACTGAGATATACAAGCTCATCTATGGTTTGTTAAAAAGTGGTTTAAACGAGACCCACAACTCTTTAAATGCTGCCTCTCATTCACCCATTCACACACATTGATGGAATCCAGCTCCCATACAAGGTCCTGGTCTGGCTATCAGGGCTGGTTTGAGATTGAGGTTTTTAGCCTAAGGACACTTGATGTTGACAGGAGGAGAGCTGTGATTAATGGACAAACCTCTCTACCTGCTGAGACACAGCTGCCCTGTACTTACAACTAATAAATAAGTTTATCAGAGGAGTCAAACTAAATCGAATCAGGTACCAACATTAACACAGTTACAGTCAAGACCTGAAGTACTTGGACAGTTATTGTTCTTCAGACTCTGAGCTTCATCACATTAAATCTGAATTAAAATAATTTGATCCTACATTAAAGAGCCAAGTCTCAGCTTTAATTTGAGCAGGTTGACATCAGTATAGAAAGAACTGTGTGGGAGATTCAGCCCTTTTAGTGGTTCAAAAGTAACTGGACAAATACACATGAAGTGAAACAAACTCATCAGATTTAATATTTATTGTAAAATCTAGGGATGCACCGAATTTTTGGCCACCGAAAATCTTCAGCCAAAAATGGCCCAAAAGTGCATTTTTGGCTTTCGGCCGAAAGACTTTTATCACCTAAACAACACAACCGAAACAGGATGTTGTGATGACATAAGATAAGATAAATCTTTATTGTCATTGCACAATCATAATTTGTACAAAAGTACAACGAAATTGAGGTACTGTCCCACATCAGTGAGAAAGAAGACATACAATCACAGTGCAGAATAAAAAAGTAAAATAGAAAAAGTAGAATAAAATAATAAAATAAATATATCCAGGATAGAAATATACAGTATGCAAAATATATACAAAGACAAAGACATTGTTTATTGCACATGACCTGCTGTTGGAAAGGTGGCTAACCAGATTAAGTGAGGTTATTCGTTATATCTGTTGTAAAAGCTGTCCCTGAGTCTGTTTGTTCGTACTCTCAGTGCCCTGAATCTCTTGCCAGAGGGCAGCAGCTTAAACACTCAGTGTCCTGGGTGTGTGCAGTCCCTCAAGATGCTGCGTGCCCTCTTGAGACAGCGGGTGTTGTAGAGGTCCTTCAGGGAGGGAAGGGGATGGCGAATGATTTTCTGGGCGGTGTTAATGACCCTTTGTAGTGCCTTCTTGTTTGCCGTAGTGCAGCTTGAGAACCACACAGAGATGCAATATGTCAGCACACTTTCAATGGAGCAGCGGTAGAAGAGAGCAGCTCCCTCTTCAGATTGGTCCTCCTGAGAATCCTCAGAAAGTGGAGATGCTGCTGAGCCTTCTTCACAGCCTCTGAGGTGTTAGAGCTCCATTGGAGGTCTGCATCTATGTGCACTCCTAGAAACTTAAAGCTGGGCACCCTCTCCACACATTCCCCGTTGATGCAGATGGCCTGAAGGTTGGACTTCTTCCTCCTGAAATCAATTATCAGTTCTTTGGTCTTGGAGATGTTGAGGACCAATTTGGTGTCCACACACCACCCCACCAGCTTCTGGACCTCATCCCTGTATGCCGTCTCATTTCCACCAGAGATGAGCCCCACCACGGTGGTATCGTTGGCAAACTTAATGATGGTGTTGTCTGGGTGGGTGCTGACACAGTCATACGTGTACAGAGTGTACAGTAGGGGACTGAGCACACAGCCCTGTGGTGATCCGGTGTTGAGGCTGAGGGCTGTGGAGAGATGGGGACCCACTCTGACTCTGTACACGGTCAGAGAGAAAGTTTCTGATCCAGCAGCAGGTGTTGAAAGGAAGTCCAGTGTCCAGTAGATTTTCTGTCAGTCTGTCTGGGAGTATTGTATTAAAAGCAGAGCTAAAGTCAACAAAGAGCAGCCTAGCGTAGCTCCCCTGCTGTTCCAGGTGGGAGATGATGGCGTGGAGTGCTGTGACGATGGAGTCCTCTGTCGATCTGTTAGCTCTGTATATAAACTGAAGTGGGTCGAATGCCGGTGGGAGGCAAGACATGATGTGCCGTCGGATCAGTTTCTCAAAGCACTTCATTGTAACAGGAGTCAGAGCGACTGGTCGATAGTCGTTGAGGCTGCTGATGGAGGTCTTTTTGGGCAGCAGGACAATTGTGGCTGACTTCAGGCATGGTGAGATGAAGGACTGGGACAGTGATGCATTGAGGATCTTGGTGAAGACCCCAGCCAGCTGGTCTGCGCACTCCTTGAAGACCCTCCCGGTCACTCCGTCTGGCGGCCTTTCTGGGATTCACTGCCCTCAGTGTGCGCCTCACCTCGTGCTCTTGCACCATGAGACTGAAGTTGCTGTAGTCCGGTGCTCGAGCTGTGGCTGCCTCGGGTCCTCCTTCCCCCTCGAAGCTTGCGAAGAAGTGGTTCAACTCCTCAGCGAGCGCAGCGTCACCCTCTGCCATTGTGGTGTTGCTGGACTTGTAGTGGGTTAGTTGCTGGACTCCCTGCCACACCTGTTGCATATTGTTGTCGCTGAAGTGGTCCTCAATTTTCCTCTTATAAGCTGCCTTGGCCTCTCTGATGCTTCTTTTCAGGTCGGCTCTGGCTGCACTGTACTGTGCCCTATCACCGGCTCTGAAAGCGGCGTCACGCTGCCTCAGCAGGACCTGGACTTCTTTGGTCATCCAAGGTCTCCGATTGGGACACAGACAAGACATTTGTCCACAGTGAGGCTGTCGACACAAAAGTTGATGTAGGAGAGCACAGATGTGGTGTGCTCCTCCAGGTCCTGATGTTCAAAAACACTCCAGTCTGTGTTCTCAAAACAGTCCTGCAGCTGGTGCAGGACTAATACACTCTCCGGCCATGTTTTTACAATCTTTGTGGTTGGGGGGGCTCTTCTCCTGATGGGGGTGTATGCAGGGATGAGCAGCAAGGACATGTGATCTGAAAGACCCAGATGTGGTAGAGGGGTTGCTCTATAGCCTTTTTGGATTTTGCTATAGGCTTTGTCCAGTGTGCTTGCACCCCTTGTTGCACATTTAATATGTTGATAAAATCTGGGGCCACTTGGTTAGCTCAGTTGGTAGAGCATGAGACTCAACCTCTCAGGGTTGTGGGTTTGAATCCCACTCCGGGTGGCACCACCTCCCATGGGCTCACCACCCGTGGAGGTGCCATAGGCCTTCAATGCATTGTGAATTGGGCGGGCTGCCCCCGCGACCTGGGCCTGGACCCAGAAAAAGCAGTAGATGATGACATGACATGATAAAATCTGGGAAGTACTGTCCTTAGATCAGCGTGGTTAAAGTCCCCAGCTATGATGTGCACTGCATCAGGATAAGAGTTCTGCTGGCTGCTTACTGTTTTGTGCAGCTCATCCATGGCTACGTTAGCCTTAGCATTGGGTGGTATGTATACGGCCGTTACCATGACGACAGTAAACCCGCGAGGTATATGGATGGGTCTGCATTTGACGGTTCGGGGAACAATGGCTGTCTACAGTCTTTGCATTTTTGCACCAGCTGTCGTTGATATACATGCATAACCCCCCTCCTCTGCTCTTACCAGAGTCGCAGTTCCTATCGTGGCGGTGGGCCGTGCGGCCAGCTAACTCAATAGCTGAGTCTGGTATGGGTGGCTGCAGCCAGGTCTCTGTGATTAAAACAATGCAACAGTTGCGGAAGCACTTGTTGGCTGCAATCTGTAACCTCAGTTCGTCGATTTTGTTTGTTATGGATCTGGCGTTAGAGAGGAAGATGCTGGGAAGCGGCGGCTTAAATGGTTGTCTCTTTAGCCATGCTAGCGGTCCGGCCCTGCAGCCACGCTTTTGCTTTCTTTGTTTACGCTTCCTCTTGGGCTTGCCACCGGGAAGGACCATCCACGGAGACTCTGGAGTCCTAGCTAGGTCCTCTGGAATGTCGTGGGAGCGGTGGTAGTCTGACGTGATAGTCCTTTGACAGCGTAATCCCAAACTAAGAAGATCCTGACGACTGTACGTAGGTTCTGCCCAACATATGGCAGTGTTCCAGTTAAAAATACAAACATCCACACATAAACACACGGTAGACAAGGCAGTGAGTGGAGAGCAGTGAGCCGCAGTGTCTGTTGTTTAAATTGATTTATTCTTTGAAACGTTCATATTAATTTATGTAATCGCAATGCCTTGCAATTTTAATGAGGTTAGTACACAGTCATAGCCATAAATGCAATGGTACTAATAATTGGCAAAATAATTTCTTTCTGTGTTTCGATTTTCGCCTTGGTTTCCTCATTTTCGATTTTTGGTTTCGCCAAGAATTTTTATTTTGGTGCATCCCTAGTAAAATCCTTTGCAGTTATTGACTGTAGTATCCATTATTTATTATATTTATTATATTATTATATTTATATAAGTCAATGTGCTGAGAGCCGAAGAACAAAACAGAGTCTAACTCTCCAGATACTTACAGCCGTGACTGTACGTGTCTGTTTTTACTGATTGTGTCATATTTAACTGTCATGTCTCCAACTTGTTGAGAATAAATCAGAAAGGATTTAAATCAAAGCCAATGAAAGATGATCATCAATGTAGAAACTGAGAGCAGTGGCGGTTCTACATTGAATATCTCCCTAGGCGAGACCCTAAAATAAAAATAATATAATTTTATTATTTTAAAGTAATAAAAATAAATAAAAGAATAAAATAAAAGGATAGGATAGGAGCAAAATGTTTGCACCACCACACGCTTTCCTGAAAGTTAATTTGCAATTTGTGATACATACATTTGACACACAATCACATTATACATTATGACATTAATACACAGTACACGTGGAAACATGCTGGAATTTTTCATAGACACATGGGGAGGGACAGAAGATAAGGTGCGAAGGCAGACGGTAGATCGGGGAGGGTAGGGAGGGAATGTGTGTGCGTCTATGAGAAGTGTTTATATGACCAAGACTGCCAGGATGTTTACAGGTCAGTTCATCTGTTGTCCTTAAAGGGAGATACGAGCTGCATAGGAATTTGATAGGAGCACAGCTGCTGAGCTATTCTTCCAGGCCGAGAGACAGGGAGGGGGAGGGGGCGAGGGACAGAAACAATACAGTCAATATACAAAAAGCAATTTATCGATCCGTGTTGAATTTATCCAGATCAGTAATCAGTCAGTCTCTGGTCTCAGTGCTCTTCATCCCCTGCAGATGCATGGAGTAGCTTCAACATCTCCTCAAGCTTGACAGACAGTCCTTCACCGATCTCAACAGGTGTTCGGACTGTTTTCCGATGTTATCAATCTGTCTCCGTTCCTCCTCAGATCAGGCTGAGATGTCACTGATCAGTCCTTCGATCCGAGCTATCTTCTGGTGGAATTCCGTCAGCCGAGTACTCAGGAACCCGTGGTGCTGTTTTATCTCCGTGCTTGGCGGTAGTGCCGATCTGCCAGCAGCTGTTTTTCCAATTCTCCGATAGATCAGGGCAATACCCAGGCCAATCAGTAGTATCTCTGCTATCAATGTCCAATAGATAAATCCTCCACGTCTTACAGGGGCAGCGCTTCCAGGCATACCAGACGCCAGGAGTCCCAAGCATCTCAGACATACCCCGCAGGGAATGTCCCCTCAGGGCAGAGTGGTTCTCCCGGTGATTCTTTTCTTTGTGGGAAAATTTTGTCCAATGCACTGAGCTCCATCTCAAAAGAGTAGCAGAGCAGGGTGTTCAGGAAAGAAAAATCACAAACATGAGAGAAACAAAAAAGCAAGCCAAGAGGCAGTAGGAGCAGTCAGAAACACGTCTGCACTCCTCAGAAGCAGGAAGTAGGATATAGAATAAATATTTTGAATAGCACAAATCCTTCATCACACAAATTAAAACACACTAAAGGAAATCTAATTATAACACTATTGCACTAAGAGTAGCAAACAAAAACTAAAACCTGACCTTTCTGGCCTTCCTTGATGCAAAATCATCAATAATGTCACCATACAAAATCTGCTCCCTATTGAGTGATTGATACTGATGACAGCAAGGCCAGTGAGCCGTTCCTGAGACATGGTTAACCTCAGGTATGACTTGATCAACTTTAGCTTTGAAAAGCCTCATCTATACAGTTGATACCCCCAACAAGTCCGTTTCATTAGGGAGAGACCCAGTGGTGAACTTCCCTCCCTCGCCTTTCCCCTCGTCACATAGCTTCTGAGCACGGCACCTTCTCAGCAAGCAGGGGCACCTGCAGCTGAAGGGGGCACCAATTTGCTCATTCCCACATAGTAATATGGTAGATAATAGAAAACCGCTTCGAGGCACAGATGATTTTTTATTCTTTTTTCTCGTGGTTGTGCCCCCCCATGTGATGCCGCCTGGTTTGCCCGTGCCAAAAAACACCACTGACTGAGAGTTTGTTCCTTTGATTGTCCTTTCAACACAAATGTTATTTGACTTTTCTTCATTGTTTCCTCTTCAGACTGAGCAGCTGTAACCTCTCAGAGAGAAGCTGTGAAGCTCTGTCCTCAGTTCTCAGCTCCCAGTCCTCTAGTCTGAGACACCTGGACCTGAGTAACAACGACCTCATGGGATTCAGGGGTGAAGCTTCTGTCTGCTGGACTGAAGAGTCCACACTGTACCCTGGAGACTCTCAGGTCAGGATCCATCAACCTGTTTAGCTGATGATTTGCTCATATCTGATTTACATCAGTGGATAAACAGCCAACTTGTGTAGGATTGTTCACAGAAAATTTTACTAAAGTTCAGCAGAATAGAATAGAATAGAATAGAAATACTTTATTCATCCCAAGTTGGGAAATTTCACTATCACAGCAGCAATACACAGGTACTCAGCCTCCAAATATAAACCTCTAGTGGTAAAAATAAACAATATAGACATTATTTACAGAAAATAGGATTTTAAAATAAGAGTAAAAAAGGAAGTGTGCCATTTGAATAGAAATATAAGATCTAAGTACAAAAACAAAATGTGCAGTTGAAGCTGAACCTTGTGTCAGATCTGTCATGTACAGCAGAACTTTCTAGACTCAGAAAGTTATTTATCATTTTCTCTTATTTTTTGCTTCAGTTGTTGATTTTTTAAATCCTACAGATGATGTTTAAGAAATTTGCCTTAAATACATTGAACCTGGACCAAAATGGACCAGAACCAACAAAAATATGAACAAAAAAGAACAACAAAACAGACCAGCAGGTGTTGACAGAGGGTTCCTGTGTGATGTTGTGTGTGTCTGCAGGCTGTCAGGATGTCTGATCACAGAGGAAGGCTGTGCTTCTCTGGCCTCAGCTCTGAGCTCCAACCCTCCCATCTGAGAGAGCTGGACCTGAGCTACAATCATCCAGGAGACTCAGGAGTGAAGCTGCTGTCTGCTGGGCTGAAGGATCCACACTGGAGACTGGACACCCTCAGGTATGGAGAGGCCTGCTGCAACTACAGACAGTGTGTGATAGAGGAGGAAGAGCTGGAAACATTTAGTGTGTCACAGCTGATGACAGATCTCTACAGAAGTGCTTTGAATTCAACAACAACACAAAGAGGGGTTTTCTAATTCTGACTTCAGTATCTCATCATGACCCACTGTGTCATATTTAAGAGAAAATATGACACAGTGAGTCATGATGAGACTCACTGTGTCACTTTCTCAGACTGGATTTCATGCTGCATGCTGGTTGAACTGCTCCTGAACCAACAGAGCCACTTTGAGCACTCAGAGTGCTTTCACCACAACAAGCCCAAAGACTTTAGATATCTGTTCAGTGCTGACACACTAATAATAACATCCCAACAATAATAAGAGCATCTACACTGCTCAGAGACATTCATCTGCCAGTGTCTCAAACCAAGGAGGAAATTAAATCATGTCTCTGATCATGTCTCTGTCTTCTAAAATATCCATGATCAATAATCAGCTGAACCTCTCTGAGATCCTGATCTTTTCCTTCTTAGATCTTTTGTTGTGTCTGACACCAAAAGTGATATCAAATGGAGAAGACAAATGATGAAATCTTTCCTCCATATCACCTCCCTGCTCCAGATAATTCCAAGATAAGGACTCCAGGTCCTTTGTCTCTTTGCTGAATGAAAAGAATAATCAAAGCATCTGTGTATGAGAGCCATGTAATGTCCATGTTTGCATGCTGAAAGAGAATGTGCTGGTCTGACCCCCTCCTCCTTTCAGGGTGGAGCCTGGTGGAGTCCAATGGTTGAGACCAGGTCTGAGGAAGTGTAAGTGTGGTTCTCATTTGATTCCTGAAAACAAAGCAGCTCACATTCAACCATCTTCAAAGTGTCAATCAATGATCAGGTGATAGATCAATAACTGCAGCTGTGTTGTGTCTTCTTCTCTCCATCAGATTTCTGTGAACTCACCATCGACACAAACACAGTAAACAGAAACCTCAAACTTTCTGACAACAACAGGAAGGTGACACGTGTGGAGGAGGATCAGTCATATCCTGATCATCTAGAGAGATTTGACCAGTGTCCTCAGCTGCTGTGTAGTAATGGTCTGACTGGTCGCTGTTACTGGGAGGTCGAGTGGAGAGGAATGGTTGATATATCAGTGAGTTACAGAGGAATCAGAAGGAAAGAAAACAGAGAAACTGTTTGTTTGGAGAGAATCAGTCCTGGAGTCTGAGCTGCTCTGATCTTGGTTACTCTGTTTGGCACAATAACAGGAAGACATCTGTCTCCTCCTCCTCCTCCTCTTCATCCTCTTCCTCTGTCTCTCACAGAGTAGCAGTGTATGTGGACTGTCCTGCTGGCTCTCTGTCCTTCTACAGAGTCTCCTCTGACTCACTGATCCACCTCTACACCTTCAACACCACATTCACTGAACCTCTGTATCCTGGGTTTGGGTTTGAACTCTGGTGGTTTGGTTCCTCAGTGTGTCTGTGTAGAGTGTAGCAGAGAGAGTCTCCTCCTGTTAGAGAAACTCTCTCACTGTTGAACAGATAGTTCAGTCTGTACATGTCTGTCTCTTTCACTCACACACTCATTTTCAGATTCATGTATTAAAGCACTTTACTTGTTAAACTCATCTAAATGATTGATTGTAAACTTAGCACAGAGTTCACAGAGTTAGAAATCTCCTGACTACTCTGAAGGGTTTGAGTCTCGATTCTATGAATTTTAAAATATATGAAACTATTTGGTCATCACAGCCCAGCTGATCATTACACATCAACATTTTATTAACAAAATCAGCAAAATCCACTGCTGCTTTGCTGTAAAGGATAAGGCTGATGATTTGTCCCCAACAAATAAACCACCTTCTCCTATTTGAGTTTGTTTCAATAAAAGAAAACTACAATGTCCAGATATTTTAGTACATTACTGAGCCTTTTTTTCTAAAACTGAAACTATTTTTTAGTGAATTGTTTTCAAAGATTTTAAAAGCCAAGAGCCACAGGGTGAGGAAGTAACAGTGTATGTTACCTGAAATCCCACAGTGTTTCCTCTTATGTTGCTTTTTCTGATTCTCTTTGTGGTCTGATCTGTTTGTGTGTTTTCTTGAGGCCACCCTGTGTCTATCATATCTGAATGGACAAAAGCACAAAATAAACACTCAGCAAACAAAATAACATTCTTCATGTTTGAGTCACATCTTCCAGAGAAACCAAAATTTTGAATTCATATATTCCAAGTACAATGAGCGTCTTTTCACGTCTGTCCTGAAAATGCCACATACTGTAGATCTCACAAACATACTGGAAAACTCTGCAAAATACTTCTTCTAGTTGACAACAGTGTTTCCATGCTGGAAAAAGTCTTATTTTGATGCCAGCAACACAGTTCATGCACACATTTCATTTCAGCTCTAACTGACTGGAACTTACCGTTTTAAAGCATTTCCAGTCCTGCTGTCAGTCCTGAAACATGAAACGCTGTTTTAGTAGCAACAAACAGAAACATAATGTCTCACTCAAGCTGCTCCACATAGACCTAGCATAGCATTTGGAGCAGGCACACAATTAAATTCCTCAAAGGCCAAATGTATTTTCTGATTGTGTCATTCTTCAGAATGGCTGTGGGCTGTTACATCTAAACAAGATGTGTGTGTGTGTGTGTGTGTGTCTCACTTTACTCCAACACACCAATCATATATTTCATTAGTGCTTCAGGACTGTGCAATTTGTTAGAGTTAAATTTAGGATCCATTTTTCAAGAGAACTTCTCAGAACCTTTTCAGTCTATGAAGCTTTAAACATATCAGCTCTCTCACACTGACTGAGGCTGAATTCTGAACAGATACAAGATTTGGAGCTTAGTGACCATCATCAAAAGACAAGGAAACAGAAGAAAGGAAACATTTCAAAGAATGAATGTACCATTTCCTCATATGAAATAGTTTCACTGCTTAATAATTAAGATCCTTCAACAACTATAGGACTCAATACAGTCCTGTAGATGAGCTGCATGGAGCAGAAAACAAGAATCAGAGCTGAGAGTCTAAAGTGGCAGAGTTAAACTTCCAAACTTATTCTGTCCTCACAGTCATCAACAGTTTTCCTCCTACACTCAAAACACTGCAGATGAACACTCATCCAAATGCATCACATGCCACCTCAAACACATCAACATATTTTAGATTCCAGTTTCAGGACTAAGGTTTTCAAGGCAGGAAGAATTCTCAGCAGCCTAAATTTACTCCACAGTGAGGAAATCACTGATTGTTTTACTGTCCCTTAACCAAAGAGGGTAAACATGAACACAGCCTGAAACGCTTCATGCAACAGCTGATCCAGCTTTAAGTCCTACGACTCATTCTGCAGATTTACTACAGGACTTAATTGTATTGAACTGGAAATGAACTAAAAATCAAGGCTCAAAGCCAAAAGGAGATTTGAACCTAATGTTCAGTATAAGACACAAGTGGACTCAGTGATAGGTAAATGTAAGAAGGCTGAAACTTTAAAAGCACAATAATAAGTAGATGATTGTAGAAGTGGAAACAGTGTGTGCTGGTTAGTTTGCATTGGACTGGGAGATTATTTCTCCTGAGTCTTAAACTGTGCTTCTTTGTTTTTGGGCCAAATCTTGAGAGATGATGAAAGTGATTCACACATTGGAAATAAGAAGATTTTACCAACACATCAAACTGTTTCCTGTTCACA